>WBNM01016695.1:351802-382781 GCA_013399055.1 Ramphastos sulfuratus | reverse complement strand
CCCCCGCTGACATTTCGGAACAATAACAACGTGAAAGGCAATGAGCAGGACCTGTACCTGCAGTGCTGCCGTGACTCTGTGTGCGCCCAGCCTCGGCTGCCAGTGGGCACCCTGGGGTGCCAACCCTTGGGGACAACCTGAGACCATCTCCTGCCTTCAAACAGCCAGAGCAGTCCTGCTCAGTGCCATGTTGGAGGGATCACTGTCAGGACCTGGTCCTGCCCTATGGCATTGGCCACCCCTGGGCAGGGCTGCAGCTGAAGCCCCCTCAACTATGTATGTATATATTATATATAACTCTTGTCTCAGGCTGACAAGCTCATGTCCCCAAGCCAGCAATGTGCAGAACCTGGATAAATTTAACTCAAGAGCTCATCACCAAAGTGTGACTTTTGAACAGGTTGCTGCCTTTAATGCCCCCACCCCCAGACCTCACTCCCTATAGCCTGGGGGTATCCTCTGCCCTCTGTGAACAGGCTCTCAGTCCCTTCCTAAGGGCAGGGACCTGCCTGGACCCTCCCTCACTTTGACAGACATCTTACAGTGCACATACAGATGCATTGATCACAGTGCCCCGATGCCCTTTGTCCCACACAGGCCACGGTGTGCCAAGTATCAGCACCAAGGACCACCCCAGAGGCACAGAGTGCCCACAAAGACATTGCCCACTGCACCTATGCCCGCACCTTGTGCCCAATGGGAGCTGAGATGCCAGCCAGGCTGTAAAAAACTTCCCTTGTGTGGCAGCCCCAGCCTCAACTGAACCCCAAACTCAGCAGTGCCAGTCTCAGCATTATCCAGCATCAGCCCATAGATCCCCAAAGAACTGGGGGGCATGATGCTGGGAGCAGGGCAGGCCCCAGTAGCCTGCTTCAGCTCTGACCTCTCCCACATCTAAAGTTCAATCTCTGAAATAAATCCCAGCCAGCATTTCCCCCTGGGGTTGTGCTGCTGTCCCTGCCTGTCCTTGGGACCCCTACATTCGTCCTGCTTGGAGCTGGGTGCGTGCCCTGGCACACAGACAGCATCTGAGCACCCACAGGAGGCTGAGGTGACAGATTTCTGGGCAGCTGACATTGGCATCAGCTGTGCCAGGTCTCCTTGGCCATAACCTTGGTGCCTGGGGCAAATGGTTTCATCTGGAGGGGCTGAGCAAGGCTGTTCTGCACTCCAGGGAACTGGGTCTTACAGAAACTGTCAGGGACAGGCATGGTGCTGCCAGGGACAGGAATGGTGCTGCCAGCCCTGCTGAGCATGGTGTGCCATGGTCGAGCCCAGTATTGCTGGGCTGCCCCATCCAGAAGCCCCTGGTCTGTGACTGTATCACCCTGAAGCCTACTGGGTCATGGGATGGGGGTCCCAGGGTGGCAGGATGCCCACGATGAAAGCCAAGGTGGGCACAGCAAACTGGCTGCCTGGCCCCTTCCAGGCAGTGGGAGCATTTGGGCAGGCCAAAGGCAACTGCTGCCCAGAGCCAAGGCTGTTCCCAGCATTGCTGGCCTGCGGCTGGGCAAACCCCCGTGGCTGGGCAAACCCTGCAGCAGGGCACGGGCTCGGCCACGTGCAGCCCTGTTCTACGAGCACAGCAAACACCGGCGCTGAGCATGGAGGGCGGCAGTGCCAGCCCCCTGCCTGGGCACCCTGCCCCGTGGCAGGCTCTGACCTCACACCCACGCCCCTCTCATGGTCACGCTGCTCCCCACAGCCCCTCTCTGTCAATGATGCCTTGTGCCCCTGCCCACTCGCCCGCAGGAATGCACTCCCTGGGTGCCCTTTAGGTGCTAGTCCCCATCTCTTCCTCCCACATCACAAAGTGACACCTGACAGACGGGAACAAATGGTGCCATGCTACAGATGCCACCCTGGCACCGCTGCCTGGGCAGCTCTTGCTCACCATCATGACTTTATGGTGGGAAGATGGTGCTGCCTGGTGTCTCCCATCCTAGCTCACCCCTCCCCAGATTCTTGGTGCAGGGTAGCACTTTCTGGTCTCTCTGCAGTTTCCTCGGCTGGCCCAGGACCTGAGGAAGGTGGTGCTGGTCCCCTTCAGGGCTTGGACCAAAAGATGGGTCATTGCCCACTGTGCTTGGCAGAGCAGCAGGTCCCACAGTGCCTGGAGAGGGTCCAGCTCAGCAGAGATGTCCTCTCACTGCCTGGACCAGGATGTGGCACAGACTGGCCAGGCTGCCAGATGTGATCTAGCAGAAGCTGGGCAATGAGAGCTGGCACAGGCAGGTTGATGTGGGCGAGCAGGTTGGCACATATCTCCTATCCCCACCCCAGAGCCAGGCGGGGCACTGCTTCAATCGCATGCCAGTAGGCACCTGGGAGGGTGTTGCTCTCCCCACCTCCCACACCACCAGCTCCTCTCAGCCCCATGACACCAGGAAAGGTGTCACACAGTCATGGGGCTGCTATCCCCAGCCCACGCTTGGTCAGGCTACACCTGGGCTTGGGATGAACAATCTCGGGGTAGTGCTGATGTTCTGGAGGGATGGTGGGGACCTCTCAGCCCACCATGCTGGCATCTGCAGGGAGGAGGTGTGTCACTCAGTGTGGTAGTAGCTGGCCTCCCTGTACCTGGTGTTTCTGTGCCAGCTTGGTGTCCCTGGAGAGCAGTTTATGATGCCCCATCAGGGGGCATGGAGGGGAGAAGCCCTTTTTGAAGATAACCCCACAAGTCTCAGAGCAGGAGGGTCTCCTAAGGAGCATCATCCCTGCAGGCACCTGGTCTGGAGCATCCCTAACCTGTGCATCCCACAAAGCATCCCTGCAGAGTGCAGAGATCCTGGCACCACACATCCAGGGAACCCCCCATGCAGGCTGGAAATGCTGGATGTGGGCTGCCTGAGACCCCTACCACTGATCTGACCCTGACCCTCAGAGTCCAGGGCTTGATCCGTCATGGGCTGAACTATCTCCAGCAGCCCTAGAACCAGACCTGGGCTCCAGATGCAGCTGCTTGGTCTTCCAATGCTGTGCACAAGTGTGTGCATCCATGGAGCCTCTCTGTCCTCGTGTGCCAGTCTAGGAGCACATCAGCTAAAACAAGGGGCACAAACCTGTTTGAGTTCCCTAGTGACAGCAGCAAGGGTGCTCTTGTCAAGCCTGTTATCGAGGTGTTCCTCTGGCACCCACAATTCCCTGCTTTACATGCTATCACTTCTTGGGTATCTTGGCTCATTCCCCAGAAGGAGAAAGTTCAGGCTGGAGCAAAACAGCAGCAAACACAGGTGTGGGCACACCTACCTGCAGCACCCAGGGCTGTGCTGTGCCACCCAAGGGTGAAAGGAATCACCTAAGTGGTTTCCAGACCAGGTTGGCAGTAGGGTGCCTGGAAGCAGGGTGTGATGGAGGAACCCCACAGCTTCACACCATGCTGTGGCACAGCCTGTTGTAAAAGGGAATGTCTGGAGCCTCTCCAGATACAGCACACACCAGGGCATGGAGGTGGACACCAGGCATGGGCACTGTGGACACCAAGGGGCACAGATGAGGAGAAACCTTGGTCCCCTGGCACTGCTGCTTCCTCCCTACTTCATCAGAGCCGATTAATGCTCACCAGCATCTGTGGGTCCTGCTCCTGGGGAGACTGGCATGAAAGCAGCAAATGTTTCCCACATCACCTGTCTCTCACCCATGGGCACTGCCACCACCTTGGCAGGCAAACAGCCCAGATGCTTGGCATTGACACCCAGCTCTGGCAGCTCATGCTAGGGATGATGTCTTGCTTCCCCTCTCCACCCGTGATGCCAACTGGCTGCAGCCTCACGGAGCAAAGTCTCTCGCTGCCATTTCTCTCCCGGCTGGGTGGCTTCGCTGCTCGCTGCACTGCCAGGAGCCGGGTGCCCTGGCGAGCGTCCCAGCTCCTCCTTTCCCACCTGAGCGGCAGCCTGGCGTTATGTAAGCGCAGGGAGAGCCTTCTGCCGAGGCCAGCTCCGAGGAGCAGCCTGCCTGGCTCTTCTCGGCTCGGCTCAGCGTGAGACACTGGCTTGGCGCGGAGGCGGGCACGCACCGCCCGGCGGGCTCACACGCGTGGGGCAGCCACGTGTGAGCCCACCCGCCTGCTGCGCCAGGCAGGGCAGCGAAGGTGGCTCTGACGCCGGTGCATGGCCGCGGGTCGCACCTGCAGGTGCACAGAGAGGGAATGGAGAGGTGTCTGCCAGCTTGTGGGTGCTGCCTTCACCCACCTGCCTGCTACCCACCCACAACGCACGAACAAGCCCCGGAGCTGCCGCCTGTCCTGCCAGTCGCACAGATGCTTGCCAGTGATGGACCACATGGGGATGCGTCTCGCCTGCCGAAGCCACAGGCGGCTCCGGGTGCTACCACCCTGCACAACTCCTGGTCCAGCTCAGAGCTCCCAAGGACGGGAGTAAGACCCCCAGACCTGCAGTATCAACTGCTCCCTGCTGTCTCACAAGTGCTTCCAGGGTAGCTGGACATCAGCACCAGCCCCATCAAAGATCCAGAGGGGTCAGTGCAGGACCAGAGACAGCTCTGTCTCCTCACAACCCTGGGGTCCACCTCGTCAGAGCTGGGAATCCTGCAGGGTGGCAGCCGCAGGGGCCCCTGTCCAGCAACATCTGCCTGCAATGCCAGTGTAGGGGAGCAGGGTGGGACCCTATGCTCCTGCCTGCTCCAACCTGGACAGGGTATAGCCCAAGGGGATGGCATCGGCCCCGAGCATCTCCCACTGCAGCCTGCACAAGGCTCAGGGAGCAACTCGGTTAGGGGCATTGCCACTTTCCAGGGACGGGGAATGACACCCAGGCCAAGTCTGTCTCCCCTCAATTTACTCCACACAGAGAGAGGGAAGCTGCTGAAAGTGCAGGACCTGGCAGCAGGGCTCTCAAGCTCCCTACCCAGTTTATCACAAACTCTGAAGGTGGCTTTTGAGGCAGCGCAACGGTTTTCCAAGTGACAAGCTGCCTCTCTCCACACAAGACTAAGAGGACGATGCCCATTTGATACTGGGCACTGTCCATGCCCCCGCAGGCTATGTCTGTGTGGGTAAGACGTAGCCAGGGAGATGAGCACGGAGTCCTGGGGTCAAGACACACAGCTGCAGGCTGTTGTCACTGCCTGGACAGACACAGGGCACCGACAGAGGGGCACCCCTGGCCATCACAAGGCAGAGCCATCCGGACCGGCGGATGGGGTTGGCACCACCCACAGTGGGCAGACTAGGCTTCCTGCCACACGCGGCTGATCATGCTTCTCCCCACCTAGAAACCCCCAGCACTGCAACCCTACCCAGCTCCAGGGTCAGACGGGTCCCCCTGCCCAGGGTCAGACGGGTGCTGCTTCCCCTGCCAGCCCCAGTGGCTGTGGTCCGCACGTCTCACCCCCACACTGCCAGCTCCCGAGCACGTAGCCATCCCGGATCCGGCTCCAGAGGCACCCAGCCCACGGGCAGCCCCTCGGCATGCGTGGGCGACACCCACCTGTGGAAGAGCAGGAGGATGGAGAGGAGGGTCTGGTCGATGTTCCTGTTGCAGATGCCCTGGTTGAAGAGGTAGCAGGGGTCCCGCACGACTGGCTCCAGCGAGTCCTGGCGCATGATGGAGCTCAGCTTGTCGGTGTTGAGGTTCTTGCGGACCAGCTGCTCCTGCAGCTGCCGGAAGCTGCTGACGGTGGGGCTGCCCAGGTTGTTGTTCTCTCCCCCGGCCCCCTCCTCCAGCCCGCTTCGGTTGGCTAGGTCCAGGCAGCAGCTGCAGCAGTCTAGCCCCACGGGCGACCGGCACTCCTCCGGGGGCGACGAGGACATCCCGGGACCCCCCCGCGCGTCGCCACGGCGGCGCTAACCGGGGCCGCTCCCGGGGCCGCGGAGGGCGAGCGGCGGCAGGACGCTCCCGGCTGGAGCCCGCCCCGCTCCGCGCCCGCCCCGCCCCGGGCACCCGCCCCGCTCCGCTCCGTGCCCGCCCCGCCGCCGGCCCGGCCCCCGCCAGCCACCGCCCCCCATGCGTGGGTCGACGCGCTGCTCTCTGTCCCCCTCCCCAGAGGTGCCCGGGGTACGGCCAAGGGGCCACGGTGCTCCCTACCCCTCCTCCCTCTCTGTACCTCCCGCGGAAGGGGCAGAGAGGTTCAGAGGGGCTGGGGCAGACCCTCAGCACCACCCGCGAGGTTTTGTCAGGGGCAGGAAGAAGCCCGTGGGGGTCCGGGGCAGGGACGGAAAAGAGGGAAAGGGAAAGCAAAGCCTCCAGGATAAAGAAGAGTTGGGATTCACCCAGCATCCCCCACCACCACTGGTAGCCACTCAGCACAGAGCCAGAAACCAGCACCAGTGAAGATGTGAGAGGATGGACCAAGTGGTCCTTCAGGTCCTTTTCAACCCAGTGTTCTGGGTGCATGCAGAGCTGGGATGGCCAAGAACATGGGGAGAAGTTTGTGAATTGGTGCTGGGTGCACACACAGGAAAAGGAAATTTCTTCAGAAGGGATAAAAATGGCATCCCTGGCACTCCTACAGCCCAATGGGAACATCGGTCCCACCAGTGAGCACCACTGATCTCAGAGCTGGTGAAGAGCAGCTGTGGTATACCATGCTGGCCTGATGGTGCCAAGATGTGGAGATGGTGGGGCTGTGGCAGGATAGGCATCGTGAGGGTGCTGAGGTTCTGGCTAGAAACAGGGTGAGAGAGGGCAGGTGTGTGCAGGGCTGGGTGGCTATCGACTACCAGTCAATGAACCACCGAGCCAGCCAGGAGATCCCTCACCTCTTCCGAAAGGAACACATCTGAGCAGAAGGACCAAGAGCTGCTGGAGAAGGATTGGTCCAGGACCTGAGGGGCGCCTGGGTTGTCCGAGGGAAAGAGTGGGCAAAGCCCACCGTGGGTGGGAGGGAGGCGAAGGCAGTGGGATGAGCAGGACTTGCAAATGGGTTGATAGAAGGAGCTGCAGAAAGCAGCAATTGGGAGGAGAGCAGTGGGTCGGAAGGGCACGGAGTTGATAAGAAGAGATAAACCAGGTCAAAATCCATCAGAGCAAAACCACCCAAACCCCAGGCCCCAGAGGTGCCAGCAGCAGAGCCAGGTTCACAGGAGACGTGAACGGGGCGGCTGCTGCTGAAGGAAGGCAGAAGGGTTGAATAAACATTTCTGTTCCCTATTTGGTGAGAAGGAGGAAGATGCATTTGCATCACATGAGGGTGAAGCACTTTCCAGTCCATTAGTAACCAAGGAAGGCACAAGACAGCGACTGCCACAGATAAACAAACAACTGTGCCAGTGACTAAGGAGAGGACTAAGGAGACCCTCAGGCAGCACTTCTCAGTCTGTGGTCCTCCAGAGTCCCAGGGACAGGGCAGGATTAGGCTCTGCCAGGGGAGGTGGCAGTACCAAAGGGTCCGGCATGGGGCCAAGGAGACTGGCAGTCCTGGGACGATGCTGGAACCAGGCCAATTCCAGAGGAGAGGTGACCCACAGACTGCCACAGAGGTGTCCTTTCTCCCTGTGGCACTGGTGGATGCTCAGGGTTGTTCTCAAGGGGCCTCCTCACCCCTTCTAGTGGTTACTGGGGGGGCTGAGACCCATGGGAGAGGAGGGAAATTGGCCCTTGGGGTATCTGCCCCATATGGTTGTGCCAGCTGCATTGGTACAGTCTGGCAGAGGGGCTGGTGAGGGGGTCCTGGGTACCCTATTGCTGCCAGAGCCCGCAGGAGCAGGAAGGCGCTGGACTTTCTTCAGTCAGTCTGTCTGGAAAACACCCACCAAGAGCTGGGCTGGGGGGTCCTGGCGAGTGCCCTCTCCTCGCTGCTGTGCTACTGTCCCGGGCAGATCTCTGCCCACGGCGGGGTCTCTGGGGCGGGCCGTGGGGTGGTGGCGCAGCAGGAGCCGCGGGAGGCTGCTGCCATCCCGTGGGCACGGTGGGTAGGACACGGCGCCCTGCCTGTGCCCAGGGCTGGCACTCCTTTCTCTCCTCCAGCTCTCCCCGAGCTCTGCCCCTCCGCCGTCCTCACGGCTCGGGGGTCCCGCCCGTCCCGGCAGCCGGAGCTCGGTGCTCGCTCCTTCCCGTGGCTGTCGTCCAGGCTTGTCCTGGAGTGTGTCGGAGCTGCTACTATTTTCAGCAGGTGGCATCATCTCCTGGAAGAAGCCCAGGGTGCAGGTCACATCCCCTGGCACCTCCTAGAAGGAGCTCGGGGTACAGGTTGCCAGCTCCCGTGGGCTCCTTTGGCTCTTCGTCTGCAGGTCCTGTCCCGTGTCCCCTCCTGCCACTCTGGGAGCTGCTTCTCTGGGCCTGGGACAGCCACAAGGCCAGCACACTGCCCCACACAGCAGCTCCTTGCTCCTCATCAGGCACTGGCACATGTCATGGGCTGCCACCCTTTCGCTTGCAAGCCTGGCAAGCCACGATGGGCTCTCTAAAGCCTCAGATCCCAGAGCCATGTGATGAGATGAGGCCATCAGCCAGGAGCAGGCATCCAGCCCCGCTGCTGGTGCTGACAGCTGAAAAGTAGGTTTCCTATGTTTAGCTCTGGCCTTTTTGGGTCCTGCTGTTCCTGGGGCTGGGACGGTGCTGATTGCTACAGCTCCACACTCTCTCAAGGGCACCTGGTGAGGCAGCTTGGGCATGGGCAGAGGTGCTGCCAGCACTGAGTCATGGCTGGCACAGGCCAACAAGCTAAAGGGAGAGAGGACTCATTTGGGGCTGTTGCAGACTGGGAGAGCAGGGGGCAGGCCAGGCTGGTGCATGGAAGGCTCCACGTTGCTCTCTTGGTTCTAAATGGGATCCTCTTTGCCTGTGTGAAGTGCGGGGTGCTCTGCTCCTGGCTCAAACAGGAGTCCCAGTCCTGCCCCTGCTTCTCCTGCAGACCCCCAGGCTGGAGGGAGTGTTGGGCTGCAAGTAGAGCACAGAAGGAATGTGTGGGGCTGTGCAAGGACCTGAGTTCAACCAGCTCCTTGCTGGTCATACCCACTCCTCTCCTTTCAAGGACATCCAAAACATGTGCCAAAGCTGTAAACTATGGGGTCTGTCCAGGTCCTGTAGCCACAGCCCCTCTTTGGGGCAATCCTGCCCGGGGAGGGGCTGGAAGAGGGGACTGCATCCTGCCCTGATCTCAGAGCAATTCCAGAGCCACCCTTCTCCTTGCAAGAGACCTGCTGCAGCTGGGTCAGTGCCAGACAGGCCTCCGGGCACAATCTGGCCGTGCCGTTTTCTCCATCTCCTCCCCGCTAGCACCTCGGAGGGAGCTGGTGCATGTAGCTGTGCCATCTGGTTGAGGGGAGCCCGCCGGCTCCCAGCCGTGCTGCCAGGCAGGCCCCCGCGCCTCCACGGGTGCTAAGAATAACTGGCACCGTCAGCAGCCATGATATTTGCAGGCGCCCGCCGGTGCCACCCCCACTGCAGGCTGCTGGGCACAGGATGCATCTGCTGCCTGACGTCAGCGCCAGCCACGCAGGGGGACGGGGACAGTGTGTGGCTGGTGGGAGAGGATGTGTGACCCCCAATCCCAAGCAGGAGCAGCATCTGGGACTGGGGGCATTGCTTCTACCCTCAGAGGGACCCAGGGAGATGCTGGCCTGCCTTATCCAGCTTCTCCTGGTGTCTCATAGCCAAGTGCTTTGTTCTGAGCTCTGCAGGACCCCCAGCAGATTTAAGGAGGTCTCCAGGGCTGGGTGACCACGGCTCTGCCTTCCTGCCTGTGCCCTGCTCCACAGCTAATGGCAGAGCTGGAGCCATGTGCAGAGGAACTGGGTTCCAGCTGGGCTATGCTGCCTGGCACAAGGTCTTCTCCACCCAGGACGATGAGGCTTCGGGCAGCTGCTGATCAGGGTGAAGAGTGGTGTGTGGAGCAGCTTTCCCAAGTACTTGAGCAGTCCCTCCCGCTCTGCGTGGGCTCCATGCCTGCTGTGCCCCAGCCCTGTTCTGCCTTCCCTCGTGCAGGGGGTGCAGACTATTCCCCACAGCTCTGCTGAGCTCTGCTTGGCTCTGCCCATCTCTGCCTTGCCTGGTGCCAGCTCCTCTGTGCCAGCTGCACACAGGATGCTGCCCTAGCGTGGCCATCCTTGTGCCTGCTCTCCTGATGGCAGCAGTCCAGACTGGGAGAAACTCAGAACTGCAGGGGAAAAAAATTATCATTAAAAAAAATCCTCAATCCTTCCCCTTTCCGAGCTTTTCTGGAGCGTTTCCCACACCCAGGTCACCTCCTCTGCACACCCCCTCTCCCAACAGCTCCTCCTCTGCTCCTGGGTCCAGTTTGGGGGGTCACCTTCCTTCTCACCCAGTTTGGGTGCCCACAGCAGGGCAACTGTGGCACAGCCACTCCCGAGGCTGGGCTGCCTAAGGGCAGAGCGGCTGCTCTTCCTCTGAGGATGTCTCCAGCCCCCACGAGTGGCTTTTGCTGGGACACTGCTCCCACCACGGGTTGAGGCAGCCGTGACAGATGCAGGCACTTGCATAAGTGCTGAGGAGCCCTTGGAGCCCTCTCCCTGGCTATGGTGACTCATGCAGCCGCCAGCCTCGGATGTTTTCCTCTCTGAGTAACTCCAACAAATCGTTTGAGATGCCCTGACAGGCCCTAGCCAGGAGCTGCTGGGCACGTGGGTCTCCACGCGCTGCCCTCCCCCTGGCATGGGCACCCATGTGGCCCCAAGGGCTGAGTCCAGCAGCAGCTGGGCCAGGGGGTGCTGGGGCATTTCAGTGAAAGGTTTTTCAGCACATCTGGAAGGGATCAAAGCTGGAATGGTTTTCCCACAGGTTTGGAACAAAGCCTGAAAGTGAGGAGGTAAAGCTGCCCCTTCGTGGTGCCTCTGCTGGGACAAGAACCCACTGGCGTCATTGATCTGCCCTTGGGTTCTGTGAGGTGCACAGCAAAAGAGTGCCAGGAGCTTCAGGAGTGCACTGAGCGAGGCTTGACATCATTCTGGGCACCCAGAGGTGTGGCCTTGCTCCTGGACAGCCTGGCAGAACGTGGGGCAAATGAAGAGCAGACAGCAGGGCATATCTCTGCTGCAGGCCACAGCTTTGCTGCTCCCCAGGCTGGGAATCAGGACTGGGAGCTGGCTGCCTGCTGTGCATGGCCTGGAGCTAGGGAACCTCTGCAAGCACCTGACAAGGTTTTGCCCAGGGGCTGAGCTGGGCCAAGGCCACACTAGTGGCTTGGGCAGCATTCAGCATTTTGTTTCTTGATGTGGAGCTGCACTTTCCTCTGATGAGAAGGAATTGCCTGTGCTAGGGCCATCAAACCTGGGGCTGTGATTAGACATAGCACTTCCTGGGGTGCCTGCTCCCTCTGACAGTGGGCTGTGGGTCGTCAACTACCCTGCAGGGCCATGCCACATGCAGGTAGGTGCTCCTCTCTCCTCTGGCCAGAACTTCTCACCATTCATTCCTGTGCTTTCATGTCCAGCTTGCAGCTCTTACCTTGCTCCCATGCTGCTGGGCAGGTGATTCCCTCCCTCTCACTGGCACAGCTGTGCTTTAGGAATGCCACCCCACTCCCCCTCAAGGTGAAACAAATCCCAGTGCAACCTTCAGGAGCTGTCGGCTCTTTCCTGGCTGTCAGGTGGACACGGAGCATTGCTGGGGTCTGGGTAGTGGTGGGAGTGGCAGGACATGGGACCTGGGTAATGACAGATCATCCCTGGATTGCCTGAAGTTGGGAAGGGACAGGGGGCAGCTGATGTGTTTTAGGGGGATGCAGGAGGTGGTGGGACCCACCCCAGCCTGGCAGCAGCAGTCTGGAGGGGAACGCAGATGCCCGAGCTTCTCCCAAGCATGTACTTGCCTGCACACAGGCACCCACTTGTGTCTGCTTCCCCTCCTCACCCTCTCTTCTCCACGGGGCTCCTCTGTTCTCCACTCAGTTCTGGCAGTACCAGAAATGTCTTATTTTTGGTGGCATTTGAAAGAGCAAACATTCTACAAGACATTTATGTCTTTCCCTTGGGACTTGCTCACTGTTTCCCCATGGCAAAACACTCCAGTTTGGAGCATTCTGAGTACAAGCCAGGCTTTTGGCTGTGAGCCCGTATTTCCAGCCCTTTTGGAGGGAAACCCCTTGTCTAGATAGAAAGGTGCCAGCAGAAAGAGGTTTGTGCACACTGGGAGGCAGCTTTGCAACAACCCATGGGACAGCCCCATTGGCTGTTTCTCCTCTTATCTGCTGGCAGAGGATGAATCAGGTCCGCAGAGGCCACCCTGACTTCACTGTTCAACACAATATCTTGATGTGAATCAGGAGATGGCTGAAGGCTTCCTTTTACACCCTTAACTGGAAAGCAGCTGCCCATTTACAGGGCAGCAGGTCCCAGCACCCAGACGTGGATCATGAAGACCCTGCATGGATGGTGCAGGCATGGAGTGTGTCTGGAGATCCCCTTTGGCAGCTGTGGTTGCTGCGAGCTCCCCATTTGGAGATCTGTCTCTCAGCAGGGCAGCCAATGTCTAGCAGGACACAACTGAGGAAAGCAGACAAGTGCCCTGACCTGGGCTGCTAAGGACATGCCAGGTCGTGGCTTCCCTTCACAGGGAAATCATCTCAGAAAAGCCTCTGAGGCTGGAGGAAGGCATCACACTTGCTGCCCCTTGGGAAGAGGGAGCAGGGCATGTGGGTGCTGCCCCAGGGGATGCTGGCACACCCACTCCACCAGCTCCTGCTCCAGCTCTGAGCAGCAGTGGTGGCATTAGCCTGATGCTATTGCCTAGCAACTGCTGGTGCTGCAGAGAGACCCTAGATGGTGTCACCTCAGAGCTGTTACCAATGTCCCAGTCCTCTGGCAGGCCCCTCTAGGGTGCTGCTGGATATACAGGAGATGTATGCCCCTCCAGGTTCATCTCTGGGGATGAGTGGTCTTGTGATGGGAGCATGGGGGGTGGTGTTGTTGTGGATGTGTTCTCTCTGAAGTGGCACAAGAGCACATTGAGTTTCTTTTGCCTCACCTTGGATGGGTACCAAGCAGGTCCTCATTCTCTGAGCCTCCTCTGGAGACGTTTCTTGAGGGTATCACCTTACTCAGGCACCTTCCTCAGTCCATCTTCCTCCTCCATGCTCCTGACGTCTCTCATCTTCCCTCTCCCTTATCAGGAGGGAGGTGGCAGTGGTGGTGCCAATCTGATCAGGGCTGAGTGACTCCAGTCTGATGAAGAGGCCAAGTGCTAGGGTGATTGAGTGGGCACAAAGGTACCTGAGGTGCTCCCTGTCTGCCCTACAGAGCCAGGGCCAGGGAAGGGGGCACAGGCAGAAAAGCTGCCCAGAGCAACAGCCTTTGGGCCTGAGGAGGGGACAAGGTGCAGGAGACAGCGTTTCTGTTTCCAAAGCTCAGGAAATTTCCACAGGGCAAACTGCTGGTGACTGTACCCAGTGCCCATCCTCAGCAGACACCATCTCCTAACTCTCCTCAGGGAGGCTGTGAAAGGGCAGGAGCTGCTCAGCCTCACTGGGACTGCATGTGAGAAGGAGGTTCTGCATGCTCGTGTGAGGGAGGTCATCATGCTCAGGTGTGCAGGCACCTGTGTGTCTCCACCCCTTGCTGGTCTCTCCCAAGAAGGTGAAAGAGCCACTGGTGTTTATAGTCACTAGTGGGGGAGATGTGGCACAGTGAGAGACAAAAACAAATCATCTTTGTGAGGCAATTCCCTTCCCTGGGAAGCCCCTGCAGTTAGGGATCATTCCTTCTCTCCCCTTGTTAATTTATGGGAGATGTTGTAACTAATCAGGAAGACAGAGGCAGCACAGCCATGGCTGTGACTCTGAATTCTGCCTTTAATTAATGCTGGTGATGGGCACTGCAGCAGCTGCCACACATTAACTCCCCACCCAGGACACTCGCTTGGGTGGCCATGGAGATTAGGGCTCTGCTAATAGCAATGAAGTTGCATGGTGTTCAGCTGAGCATGCAAGCTCATTTCATCCTGCTCAACACTTGTCCAACCCCTGCCAAAACTGACGGACAAAGTCTTCTTCTTCCAAAGCTTTCCCCTGGCCAGAGGATGAAGATGGAGCCTGTCTAAACTGTGGGTGTCTCTGAGGTGAGCTGAGCCTGTTCTGGGAGTAGGGGATCCAACAGACCTGTGGCTTTTCTGCTAACTCAGATGTCCCTAGGTGATGAAGGTCCATGAGGATCTTTAGCACTGAGCTGAGGCTGGCAGGATGGGACAGGACGCCCTGGAGAGTGGAGAGCACCCAGTGTAGCAGCAGCTTACAGAGAAGCTCAGGGAGAGCTGCCTGGAGTAGTGCTCCCTGAGCTGGTTCTGTGCCCCAGGAGGAGTGCTGGGCAGCAGAGACCTTCCTGTTCCACAGCTGGGTGGCAGATGCCAAACACAAGAGGTTCAGCTCTGTTATCGGTTACTTGAAGCCTCGGGAGTGGGTAAAGGTTTACTAGTGCCTATTGGGCAGCCCAGAGCACAGCTGGCACCCAGGGCTGGCACCCAGGGCTGGGCCAGAGCACTGTTCTCCATCACTGCAGCAGCCACTGGATGGCAGCAAGTGCCCGGTGCTGAGCCACTACCAGTGGCACCAGCAACCAGGAGCTGGGCCCGGTTGGTGCGCAGGGGCTTGGGGAGCCTGTGAGGAACAGCCCTGGGTCGGGTGGAAAATGGGGATGGAGGACTCCGGGGCTGCAAAATGCCCTGGGGCACAGGGTGGCTGGAGTCAGGGTGCCTTTTGCTGAGCTGGGTGAGATCTTAAGGTGCAGGATGGCTCCTTGCAGAGCAGATAAAGGGGCAGAGATACAGGGGAGCTGTGAGGGCAGGTCAGCAGGGCATAGGCCTGCAGGCAGTCCAGCAGAGCTGGAGGATCCCCACAAGCCTGGGCACAGCAGGAGGCTGCACAGATGCAAGTGCCAGAAATACCATAGAGCAAATGGTGCTTGGGAGGATGCTGCTACACTGGGAGAAAACCCCTTAACCCAGAGACCATCTCAGGAGGTTCTGCAGCAAATGGTTTCTGATCACAGAGATGCACCTTACACAGAAGTGTGTACTTGCAGAGGCATAAGCACCACACTGTGAGCTGATCTCAGGTCTCTGGGGTCTCTTCACACTTCTCAACACTCCTGGCCTTTGCAAGAAAAGAGGAGATTACAGCCCATCGGCTACAGGGCTCCAGATGGACACAGAGCTCACCTGGACATGTTTTCAGTGGGTGCAGGATGCTGCTGCTTCAGAGAGGGCAAATCCCAGAGGGCTTTGATGTGAGCATCTGCAAACCTGGACTGGTCATGAGGATGAGCACAGGAAGAGGGATGAGGGCAGGGCAGGCTGCTGAGCATGCGCAGGCAGAGGGAGATTTAAAACCTCCAGCACTGCTAATGTATCCTGAGCCAGCAGAGAAAGAAAAGCTAGGACACAAGGCAATCAGAGAAAGGACTGCAAGGACTAGGAGGCTCTGGAGCAGCATGGTGTGGCTGGTCCTGCTGGAAGCCAGGACCACTGGTTTCCATGTTTCTGAGGTCACAAAGCCAGGTCCCAGGGCTGTGCAGGGCAGAATACCCAGGGAAAGGAGCTGCCTGATCCCTGGGAACCTGCTTCCAGGTTTGGAAAGGGCCTTATGATCCTGCTAGGATTTCCCATCCTGCCTGCATTCAGGTGGGTGCTTTGGTGGCATCCTCTGGGGATGTCTCTGAGCCTCAGACAGAAATCATCAGGCTCCATGAGTGGGATGTGAGTCTGAGGGAGTTGGGGAAGCTGGGAAGAACATCACCTTTAGCACCTCACCTGCGCAAACCAGGCACATGAGTGGCAGAGGGAAGGTGGGCAGGTGAGAGAACTGGCATGGTCCAGCCAGGCTGCAGCTGTGCAGGATGCACAAGGGTCCCCAAAAGGTCCCCAAAACACCAGTGAGGTAGCTGAGGCACCACCAGTACTGTCACAGGGGTAGCAGTGTGAGGATTAACATTCCAGTGGAAAACAAGCTAGGAGCAGCAGGCTGAGCTGTGAAGGGGGAACTGCTCACACTGCTCACCAGAGCTGGGGCAGAGCAGCAGCAGGAGCAGCACAAAGAGCTTGTGAACGAGATAAAGTAGAAGTTTATTAAAGGTTGAATGCAAAGAAGGTAAACTGTGGGTTGCATAATGCCAGACACGCGCAGTTACCAATGCCCTTTGGGGCTCTCTCATGTGTGGCCTTTGTGAGCAAGAGCTGCTGGCACCACATCTGTGGGGGCAGGATGGGGAGCGGGGGGAGCACCCACACCATGACCGACTGGGCTCCTGTTCCTGAGCAAGGCACCCCTTGATCATCTTCTCCATCCTCTGGCAGCGCGGCTGGCTCTGCCTGCTCCGCAGGGAAGGAGCAGTCGTCAGCACGAGGCCAGGGAGCAAGGCAGGATGCTCTCCTGTCACAACCTCATTATTCAGATTTGAGCTTCTCTTCCCTCTCCAGAAAACAGTGTGTCAAGGAACAGCAGGACTCCAGCACCAGAGCTCTCCTGGGAGGAACTTTAAAAGCAGCATCTTAAGCATCCAGTTTATGTAACACAAGAAAGCCTAGTGGTTGCCTGTGCTCTGGCTGGGGTCCCCAGGCAGACATCAAAGGAGCCTTTCCCCTCAAAGTCCAAATCTCTTCACCCAGTGTGGGGTTTTGTCTAAGGAGCCAAACCCCAAGTGGCAGAAGGAGCCCCGTGGAAGGAGGTGGGAGGCCTTGGAGGGGTGGTTTGTTGTCAACAGCACATGGCTAAGAAGATCAACCCTTTGTGTTTGGGAGCCAGCGTAAGGAGTTCCCTTGCTTCTGTGCCAGTGTGCTAGGCTGCTAGAGTGATGGGTGCTTGGGTAGGGCAGTGCATTCTCACCATGCTGCCAGCACCCACCTGGGCAGCCTTGGGAAGCTGGGAAAAGGTCCTTTTTTATCCCAAAGGGTCACTTTCCTTGGACACTGCTTTTGGAGACAAGTGAGCCAGCAGTGCTCAGAAAGACCTGGGAAGGACAAGCAGCCTGGGCCTGCTGAAAATAGCCCTGGCTGCCTGCTGCAGAGTGGATTTGGCTCAACAGCTCACAAGGCTTCAATTGGAGCAGTGAGGGACCTCAGATCAGAACATGAGACCAAAGCAAAGCACCTAGCACTGATATCACCAGCAGGAGCAAGCCCCTCCCCCAGGGGCTGCCAGGCCACAGTGATGGTGGCAGAGCTGGTGAGGTTCCAAGAGGGAGCCTCCAAGAGGGAGTCTCTGCTCTCTTGCTTCAGAGCTGCTGGATTTTAAAACCTGCCTGTTCTCCAATGGAAGGAAATCCTTTGGTACCTCAGCCCTTAGCACATTTGTGTGTGGTGGATGGGGGTGCCTGGGGAGAGCTGTACCTGTCTGAGAACTGAGGATGACTTTTCTGCAGCATGTCCCTGTTGCTGTGTGCTCCCAGTATCCTGTCCTGAACTGACTGGTGATCTAGAGGCAGAAGTGGTGGAGAAGGGCAGAAGTCAACTCTATAACCAGGAAGGGGTGTTGCTTGGATACACTGCTAAGCAACCTCAGGGCTCCTCAGGGATGGAAATAGCTTCTTCTCAGTTCCTCCTCTTCATTAGCATCAAGCTTGAGTATGCTGCTACCAGGGATGTGGCGCTGGTGTCCAGCCCTGTGCCTACACTTCATCCTCTCCAGCTCAGCTCCAGCCATTGCTTACAGTAGAACTCTCAGGCTTTTAATTAAATCTCCATGAAACACCCATTTGAGATGCTTAATTTAAAGTGAGAGCTAATTAATTTTATGAGCCTTTGCCACGTCTGTTTTATTTCAGAATTGATGCCTGGGATGGGATGCGATGGCAGGGAGCGAGGAGCCGTCGACTCTCGGATGCTGGCTAGGCTGCTGTGGCTGCTGGTGGCCATGTGCAAGGCTGCCAGATCACATCCTCACGAGGCTCTCTCACATCTTCAGCAAGATGCCCACTTCAGCAGGGAAGCAGAGGAAAGTGCTGGGTTGTGCCCCTGTCCTGGCTGGGCTGTGTCTTGGTCCTGCAGCTGTGAGTCTAAGCACCACATGCCAGGAGCAATGTCTGCTCCACAGACATGTCCTTGTTCTCAGGGTGGTCCCTGAGCATGGCATTGCCTCATCATGAGTTTGTCTTCATTTCAAGGACCTTTCCCCCTGCTTTGGAGCAGAATTAAGGCCAAAACTTTGCTGGCCTCTACAAGATGCCCAAATCCACTGCAGACATCCCCATGGACATGGCAGCTTATTGGAGATTTTTCATCATCATCTGCTCAGACCAGCCTACCCCAGCCTTCCCATCCCCAAGGTGTTAATAGTGCTGATCCCAGTTGGGAGTGCACCAGTGTGGGAGCTAAATTCCACCCACTCCCCAACCTGCTGAGCCCCATGCCCATAGGACATGGGACAGTGGTGGCCCATACCACAGCCCCGTGCTGCTTGCTGTTGGGATGCTGGGGCCAGAGGGCAGGATTTGGAGAGAAAAGCTCTTCCCTGGAGTAGCCCAGGGCTGGAACGTGTCAGCTGGATTGTGGCAAGGGGAGATCTCCCTGCCAGAGTAGTTGTCCCTGGGGGCATGGGGAATGTCCATGTGTCCCCTCTGGTGGTGAAGGTCTGCAGGTGCTGGGGTCCAGCTGAGCCCCTGGACACTGTGCCTCCATCCATGCAGAGCAGGGTGCCGACGTGCCTCCATCAGAGGGAAGCAAGATGGGCTTGTTTTCAAGGGCCTGGCAGACCTGCAGGCTCCTGCTTTACTGCTGACTGTAAAGAGCTGGGTATTAAACTGTGATTGAAAACATGAATCATCTCTCTAATTAAACAGAGTTGCTCTGTGCCAGGAAATCTGTCTCTTTGTCAAGATCTTTGTTTTTTAAAGGGGAATAAATCTCAGGCAAGGCTAAAGATTGTCTCCTGCACCTTTTGTCATGGAGCAGCAGTGATTTATCCTGTGTGCTCTGGCACCAGAGAAGGAATAAAATTAATAATAAATATTTATTTATCAACCTGAAGGTGCCTGAACAGCTACACAAGCAGCATTTTGATTCTGCACACTGCACACAGAGCTTGCTTTGGCTCTGAGGAGATCTTGCCATGGCCAGCCTTCAGGGCAGAGGCAGGGGAGGAGGCCACTTTGGGGGCTGTGGGAGGTGTGTGTGTCCCCCTTTCTGTGGGGACTTTGCACTCCCCCACTGTGCCAGCAAACATAGAGGCCACACGGAACCTGTTTGTGCTTCAGGCTGTGCTCAGCAAAACATCAGTAGAGGCAATGCACAGCTCTGCAGGGCACTGGTTCCTGCTGTGACCAGTTTGGGCAAGGGGTAGTTTAATGCTTATATCAACAGCCTGAACCAAGGTGGGTCAGGGGTCCTCTGGGTAGCACAGGTTTCAGGAGGGGGATGCAGGCACCCAGCCGTGTTTGTTGGGGCCATGAGCAGGATCTCCTGCTCCCATGCCTCTGGGCATCAAAGTGGTGTCCTGGTGGCAACCTGCTATGTGCAGAGCCTGGGCACTTGTGCGCGATGGAAAATCCATGCAAATGCCACTTTCAGATTTCCTTCCAGAGTATTGAGAGAGATGGAGAACCACACCGGGATGCTAATGCCATCATGGCTGCTCACTGCTGCTGTTCTTTGCCACGTCAGCAGTGAGACTTTAGAGCTGTGTAGGGCGTTCTGCTCCTGCCTTGGATGAGGGGGAACCCAGTTCCTGCCCCCATGCCAAAGCTTTGCCTTGCTCAGGGCTCTGGCTGCCCTGCCCAGCTCCTGGGAGCAGCCTCATCCCTGATATTTGTGCCATTTCCTCGTAACCCCTTGCTGGTATTTACAGAAGGTTCCCAGGTGGTTACCTCACGCCCACCAACCCTTGGGTCAACATTGACAGAGCCTGCAAGGAAGGAGTGAGCAGGCACTGGAAGCAGTGTGATACAGCAGGAATATTCTGAGCTGCCATTAGCAGCATCTGAGCGCT
Organism: Ramphastos sulfuratus; assembly: GCA_013399055.1. Classification (NCBI taxonomy): domain Eukaryota; kingdom Metazoa; phylum Chordata; class Aves; order Piciformes; family Ramphastidae; genus Ramphastos; species Ramphastos sulfuratus. The sequence continues at coordinate 362,957 of WBNM01016695.1, read as the reverse complement.
GTGAGGAGGGGATGTGAAGCAGATCAGAGCAGTAGATGCTGCAGCTGGAGCCAGATGTTAATGTTCCTAGCATGAGGACGAAGAAAACCCAGCTCTGAACCTCCTGCCCCTCAGTCTGCTCTCTGAGCAGATTTATTTATGAGCTCAGCAGAGCAGTGCCCCAGCAATGGATGCAGCAACACTGGCAGCAAACCTCCTCTGAGGATGGTTGGTACCCCCCTGAAGGTTTGTGCTGCTGCACAGCTACTGCAGGGCATGTCCCCAGCTCAGCTCTTCCTCCTGCAGATGTGGCTGCAGGTTTCCCTGTCTGGGCTTTCAGAGGGACTTCACTGCCTCACAAACTGGCCACATCAGCCTGATGCTGGACAAGGGAGGGCTGTGTAATCCACCAGAATGTGTGTTGTGACCCGCCGTGCCCAGTGCCACAGGGCAAACCTGGGCACAAGAAGGAGCGTGCCCAGTTGTGGAACACAGCTGGGGCCCTACAAACCATCCCAGCCGTGCCCAGCACACCAGGTTCATACTGAGAGGAGAAAGAGAGCTGAGACAGGAGCTGCAGCTGGGACCAGAGAGCTCCCCTGCCACACCTGGGGCTGGGGTGGGTTTGGAGCCTTTCTTCCCACTGCTTCAGGAAGATCTGTGCAGATGCTGCTGTGAAGCCCACTAGCTCCTCTGTGAATGACAGGAAGAAAACAACTTCATTGCCTTCACATCCATCAACTCTCCACACCCTGGTGCCGGCCACGCGGGGAGCAAGCTGGCAACCAACCCCTGTGCGGGGATAGCAGTGGCAGGCAGGACCCATGGCCTGCTCCTGCCAGGAACAGAAAGCAATGGAGCTGTGCCCGAGCATCCCCAAAAGCCTGCCAAACCCCCTTCCTTCCCTCCAGCCAAGCTTCCTCACAGCTTCAGTCCACAGCCAGAGCCGCTGAGCTGACGAAGCACAGGATGTTTTCTCCCACTTTAAACAAGGGGGCTTCAAAGAAGATGGGCTTCAAAACCCACTTGAGAAGTGAAGAAAACCAGACAGGGATATCAGCGACAGCATGAAGCGGCTGCAGAAGGCTGAGAATGCTGCCGGGAAGGACTTCTAAAAGAGCAAACCCTGGATTGCTCTGGCTGCTTTTTCAAGGCAGCTCCAGCTTGACTGATGCTCTGGGTCAGCTGGAAAGCCCTGAACATCTCAGTTTCTGCCCAGACTCCCCAGACAAACTGGGGCAGCTACAAGAGAGACTTCTAATAAACTGGTTTTCAGCAGATGTTTGCTGTCTGGGATACCCAGCACAGCCAGTACACCAGACTGTGTCCTGCCCAGAGCAGATTCAGGTGGTGTGAGCCACACTTTTTGTTGGTCACATAATAGATAAACAGACAGAAGGACAGCTCCAGGTGTTGTATTCAGAGAGGGGTCACCCATATCCCTCTGATCCGGGGCTGTGGTGGGAAGGGAGGTCTGGAGCTGTGTGTGACACCCCAGCATGCCAAGGACAGCTCCACAGGGCTGTAACTGGCCAACGATGGGCTCTGTGTGGGGCTCTGGGGGATGTGGCTCAGCTCTGTGGTCCCGAGACCTGGACATGCTGTCCTGATGTGTTTTGGGGACCTCCACAGCTTCACACTCACTTATCCCTCCTTCCCCAGCACCCCATCCCATCACTGCTCCCATTCCATCACTCTGGGTGTGTTTGAAGCTCCTTTGCCAGGTTGGGCTGTCAGACCGATGTGGTTTGAAGCAGAAGCACCTGACACCCCATTAGTGCCTGGAGATAAGAGAAGCTTGCAGGAGCTATGGGAGCTGTGGAGTGCTGCTGTGAGTAGCATCTTCTGAGGGTGAGAATGCTCCAAGGAGAGGGCTCCCTGTGAGCTCCCCAGCCCATCCATCTCTCCTTGGGCATCCTATAAAAGGAGTTGAGTACTGAGGGTGCAGAGGGGCTGGGGCATGTGGAGGAGTGTCCAACAATCCCCAACACCATCCTCTCTGGAGGATCCACACTCTGGGGTGGGACATCTCACCCTGTGCCCCACCATAGCCCTCATTGTGGGGCTGGTGGCTTGGGGTGGGACTGAGGAGCAGCTCTGCTGAAGGATCAGCCCCACTTGGAGGCAAAGCTTTTCCTGCTGTGGCTCTGGGAATTTTTGCTGCTGCATTTCTGTGTTCCCGCAGTGCATTGCGGCCTCCCCCGGATGGAGCTCACAATTCTTGTCATGTTCCTTCTGCAAAGCAGCTTGGATATGGGAAAAGTGGGTCAGGGACCAGGTCTGGATGTGTGGGACCTCTGCTCTTGGGCTGCAGCCCACAGCAGCCAGCCCAGCCCAGCCCAGCCTGGCATGCTCTGGCATCCAGAGACAGCTCCTGGCTCCTCCCGGGGTGGGGGAGAGAAGAAGTGCTGCAAGTTTCAGATTAATTGCAAGTTCAATGACTGTGTGCATGAATATTTAATTACCCACATGTCCCATGAATATGCATGGTATGCAAATGCAGGAGGGAACAGGCAGTGAGACGGAGCAGGCACAAACACAGGGGGAAGGCAGACAGTGGGAGGCAGAGATGGAACTTTTGCATCTCGGAAGTGTGGAGACCAGGAGGGTCCTTGTAGGACTGCATCTGCAGGGCTTCATGCCCAGGGCAGTCCACCCTTCCGTCGAGCCCCCAGCAAAGCCACCACTGGGCATGAGTCCACCATTCAGCCAGGCATGCTGCTGCTGCTGTGCTGGGAACAGAACTAAAATAGGAGAGTGGGAGTGGTGCAAACTACCCTGTCGGGTGGGTGCACCAGCATGGGTTGGGGCAAAGGCTTCTGAGCTGTGAAGGTGCTGGAGGGGCACACAGGTCACCTATCTGGGCTGGTGGGGACCCCACAGGCCCTGTCCCTGCTCCAGCAGCATGGGGCTGTAGTGGGACAGGTGTGGGGCAAGGCTTAAGGCTAATTGTTGCTGGGATGGTTATCGTGCTCGGTGCTGGCGGCCCAGCTGCCAGAGGCAGTCACGGGCTGTTATAGATCTGTCAGCACAGCTCTTTTTATCACTCGTAATTACAGCATGAAATAGCTTTAAAAAAAAATAAAAATCTGGCATTAGGAAGAGCTATTAGGATGTGGGGACAGGGTTGCTGCTCTACTTAATGCTCTCATAAAGAGCAGTTGGTGGCTCCTGGGGCACAGGGGCCGTGGAAGGAAGCCAGGAAGCCGTCCATCAGCTGAGCCTTGCCTCCCACCAAGACCCATCTCAGCCCACGCTGGGTTTTGGTGTGTGCACAGCACTCCAGCAGGGTGGCCCCAGATAGGCCAGATCCCCACCTCTGCACCATGGATGATGCTGTTTTCCCTAAGCTTTCATGAGAGTGGCTCAAGATGGACAGAACATCCTGCCTCAAATGCTCTGGAAGGATGATTTTGGTGCAAACCAGCATTCTGGGTCAAAATATACAAAATATGTACTCTGGATTCATCCAAGGGAAGAAACAAATATCTCACCTCAGGCTCTGCCCTGGCAGAAGATCACCAGCCTAGCCTTTGGTGTAAACGTGGTAGATGAAGAGCCTCTCTCACCTCCACATTCTCTGCAGATGGGCTCATGGAGGGACCAGACTGCTCTGGCTGCCCTCCCACTGCAGGGGTGGTGAGCAGATGTTCTCCATCTGCCTTGTCTGTCACCCTAGTGTCTTGCAAGCCTTGGTCTGGTTGTCCATCAGCCTTCTCTCCAACTGATGGAGCCCTGGCCTTCTCCTCTGGACCATCATCACCTTCCTCTGGAGATGAATGTCCAGAACCATGCACAGCTCTCCGTGCACACAGGCTGAGTGACAGCCTCCCTCCTGCTCCCAGCACCCCCTCAGGCAACACTGGACTCTGAGACAGTTTTTTCCTGCTGCTGTCGAGCACTGATTTTAGAGATAGGTCCAGAACAAATCTTTTTCTTGGAGGGGTTGGATGTTGTGTTGGGGGATCATCATTTGTGTCCAAGGAGGTTATCTTCGCACCCATCTCCACCTGTCCACCCTGACGAGAGACAGCAGTCAGATCTGGACAGGGCAGTGGCAGCCCCAGCTGGCAGCTCCCACTCAGAAGGTGCCATTTTCTGGTCCCAGTTTCCTCTCCCCCATCAACCCTGTCACTGCTGGGATTTCTCTGAGGATTGCTTGCTCCTGGATTGTGGTAGCTTGTCACCCTTTAGGCTTCCCAGAGGCTTCCACCCCTCCACCAGACCCAGCTGAACCACATGACCTTCTCACTGCCTTCCCACCACCCCTGGTTTAACCCCCAGCTCCTCAGGAATTCTCTGGCTCCAGCCGAGCTTTCCTCTATCTCCTGCCAAAAGAGTCCCCAGAATCTAAGCTGCTAAATCTCTTCTTTGCTGAGGCTTCTTCCAGGCATGGGATGTATTTCAAGGAATGCCACCAGCTTCACAACCTGCTTCTCACTCCTGGAAGACCTTCAGAACTCCTCTCTGCCATGAGCCCAGCACAAGAGGAGAGCCAGAGAAGAGCTGTCATTGCAGAAGGTCCAGTCTGGAGCGTTCCTTGTTTGCTCTGCACCCTGTCCATCCAGCCATGGCCCACTTGGGACACCCCTGCCATGGCATCCCAGAGACTGAGCACTCCTCAGGGCAGAAGATCAGGCCCTTGGTGGCACAAGCACTGCAGCATGGCTGGAGTACAGAACCTTGCAAAACCATCTGCAGACAAGGGCTGAGCTGCCAGGATTGCCCTTGTCAGTGCACAGTCGAAGGGGATCAGCAGCCTCTGAGCAGTGTTAACCAGGACAGGCCCTTTTTTAGGGACTGGAGGGTGTGAATTATTAATTCTCTGTCTGTCCTACTTTCTCTGCCTGAGACAGGGGAGTTTTAACTAGCTGTGGAGCATTCACTGCCTCTGAGTATCCCTGAGTTTACAGCTCACAGTGACTACAAACTCTCTCTTTGAATGCCCAGGAGCAGGCAGTGTGGGCTGGAGGTTGTTCTTGAGTGGGGCAGTTGGGCATCATCACTTGGGACTGGCAGCATCATCTTCTGAAGGTTCCCATCCCTCCTGGTCCCTGCCGATGGCTGGTGGCCCCGGGCTATATGGAGCTCTGCTCGGCTGTGATGCTGCAGAGATCCCAAAGAACAGGCTCTGCCATGGACACCTGTTAGATGAGCCCACCTGTGCCTGATGAGGCTGAAGAACACATAGCTGTGTGCTCCCTGCTAGCATCCCCAAGGGATGTGGAGAGAATGAGGCAGGAGATCAGAGAATCACAGAATCACAGAATGTCAGGGGCTGGAAGGAACCTCCAAAGCTCATCCAGTCCAACCTCCCTGCCAGAGCAGGATCACCTATACCAGATCACACAGGAATGTGTCCAGGGAGGTTCTGAATATCTCCAGAAAGGGAGACTCCACACACCCCCTGGGCAGCCTGTTTCAGTGTTCTGTCACACTCACAGGGAAAAAAAAACCCTCCTCATGTTTACATGAAACTTCCTATGCCTCAGCTTCTATCCATTGCCCCTTGTCCTGTCACTGGGCACCACTGAGCAGAGCCTGGCTCCAGCCTCCTGGCACTCACCTTTACGCATTTATAAACATTGATGAGGTCACCTCTCAGCCCCCTCTTCTGCAAGCTAGAGAGGCCCAGCTCCCTCAGTCTCTCCTCATGAGAGAGATGCTCCATTTCCTTCATCATCTTCCTGGCTCTGCACTGGACCACCTCAAGCAGTTTTATGTCCCTCTTGTCCCCCAGAACTGGACACAGTACTCCAGATGCAGCCTCACCAGGGCAGAGTAGACGGGCAAGAGAACCTCTCTCAACCTACTCCCTTCTCATACACCCCAGAATGGCATTGGCCTTCCTGGCCACAAGAGCATATTTGTTTGTTCTCAGTGATGATGCCTGAAAATGAAACCTCTGGCCAGAACCAAGGTCTTGGAGTCTGCTTTAGCATTCCTGCTTCACTCCAGGAAAGCTGGGAGGAAGGGCAAGCCTTTGCAGCTTCTCCTACTTGTGCAGATCCTGAGCTAATGAATAAATCAGTGGAGCTGGAGGCTTGTTTGCTACTCACCACAGTGGATCTAAATTTGACTTAACTCTACCACAGCCCTGTCAAACAGAACTGAGATCAGTGCAACAGGGGGATGAGCTAAGTTAACAAATGTCCTCATCTCCACTTCACCCCCTGTGAGGGTCTGGCTTGGTGTTCACAACTGGTCCACAGTGAATCACAGAGCAGATCAATCATAGCTCTGCTGGCTGACTGAGCTCACCCCCGAGCTCAGGGTCACTGCACTGTGGGGATATGGATGCTACAGGTCTCCCTCTTTGATTTGGTGCTCCCCAAATGCCCCATCAGTGAGCTAGGGGAGAAAAAGAAGCATTTTCTGGGGTGATTTCCAGCCTGCCAGAGTTTTAAGTATCAATAGAACAACCCAGACTCCCAGCAGGGAGAGCCTTGAGTGTATCATCTCTGCTGGAGAAGCTCAAATCCATGCTCAAGGACTGCAGGACTCTCTGGAAACCTGTTCTCTGCCACTGTGTGTGGGGCAGATCTGCTCCCTGCTCCAAGAAATCAGGCCTGATAGGAAGGAGCAAGCAGCCCACGCAGCCTTGGCATGGAGAGAAAGGTCCTGCCAGGTCTGTGAAGGGGCTCCACGTGAAAAGAGCACCTCTAGCTCTCAGCAATGCCACAAAGGTCTTTAAGACCTTTTATGAAGAGATGCAGAGCTGGGCAGCTTGCCTGCTGACAGGGCAGCAGCCTGGGGTGCCCTTGGCAGGACTGGTGCCACTGATGCCAGGGCAGCGATGTGGGCAGCCGAGCTGCTGCCCTGACAGAGAATCTTCTGCAGATGTGGGGCTCCAGATGTGTTTCTGGGTGCAGACAGCAGCAGGGGTGCTTGGCAGCACAGATAGTCTCATTCTGCTGCTACTCTCTCAAAGCACATTCCTGCCATTAGAGCCACTGACACTGATAGAAGGGAAAGGTTTGGGCAGGCTATGCTGGTGGGAAGGTTGTGGATGTTGTGCCACACAGCCTCTGCTGCCCAGATCTACTCGCTGCATCCTCCAGCACTGTCTGCCAAGCTTAGGAAGCAATACACAACTGCAATTGCCAAGTGAAGGCCAGAGCAGAGAGTGCAGGCTGAAGCAAAGTCTCACACTGGCCTCTTGTATGTCACACCATGAGTCTTCAGCAGACCTCTGCCCTTGCCGAACATGACAACTGTGGACCTCGGTGGCTGAAGTGCTGCCCTGGCACCCTGGTTCACAGGGAGAGGAGCAGGCATCTCTCTGAGGGCCAGTGAGTGTCTGTCCCTGCAGACATATACAAGTGCCATCGTTTGCAGCTGGCACACCAGGAGAGCTGACCGCCTGGGTGACAAGGGATGTAATGGAAAGAGGGTGACAAACGGCCAGGACAAAGGCAGCCACAAACTGCCCTGTTATCACAAGTGTCTGTATGGCTGCCTCCTGCAGAGGACACTGACAGATGCAGCACTTCGCTCAGGGCTGGTGTTTGAGACTGGCCCTGGCTTGGCTCCAGCCCTTGGGCAGCTGCAGACTCAAGGCTGCACAGGGTCCAGGGCCGGGCAGAGGACAGGGTCAGCCCAGCAGTGAGCCTTGGTCATAGCCCTCATCTCCTGTGTCTGGGCTCACCCTGCCCTTGCACTGAGTCAGCACCGAATGAACCAGGCTGAGAGAGGAGAGAGCTCAGAAATAAAAATAATCCCTCTTTCTCTTTTTGAAGGGATTTTCTGGGTTATTTCTTGGTTGGATTTCTTCCCTGCTCTGGTTCACAATGCGTGTCCCTGCAGTGGGGGATGACGATCAAGGACAGAAGAACAAACTCCCCAAACTGTCCCTGAGGCCACAGGACATCTGTGCCAAGCCTTGCCAGGAGGGACAGGGCACTGGCTGGTGACCAGCACAATTGTTCCCCAGTGTTTCCCAGCCCAGCATGTCCTTCAGCTAGTGTGGAGGCTCAGCGGGAAGGGACGGCACAGAGCCAGCACCGTGTCCCACCAGATGGGCACAGTGCCACATGCCAGGCAATGGGCACAGCCCCATGTCCTAGCCCTCGGGCATAGCCCTGTGTGCTGTCAGACGGCACGGTGCCGAGTGCTAGGCAATGGGCACAGCCTGGCCAGCACAGTGCCCCGGGGTGTTGGTGCCCAAGCTGCTTAAAGCCAGACTGCAAATGGGGACATTCAAGTGTGCCCGGTCTGTTAATGGCAGCCCTTGGTTCGTGCTGGTCACCAGCTCAGCACTCAAGTGTTTTGTCCATTTAAATTCTGTTACATTTTATGTGCAGAAATAATCCACGTGAGGTTCAACCCTCCATCAGCGTTTGCAGCTCCAAAGACTCAGTCAAGGGTGGTGAAGGCTCAGGGCCAGCACTGTCCCTTCCATCCCCAGAACCAGCTCTGCCCAGAGTCAGTCCAGCAGGATGAGCCTGGGGCTGGACAAAGCTGACCTCAAACAGTCGAATGGCAACAAGTCACTTTGTCAGCAGAACGAAATGCTCTGTTCAGCTGGGCATCAGCTGGGTTTGTTACCAGCCGAGGGTCTGCCTCTGCTTGAGGGAGTTTCCAAGCTTCGGAGGGACAGAACCAGGTGGCCTTGACCTGGAGCTGTGACAATTCTACCCCAAGAGGGGGTCCACACCCTGGGAACCCCCTTCCCAGCTGCGAAGCTGGGAGGTTTCTGGCATCTTTCCAATGTTTTTGTTTATTTAGTGAAGTGGAAGAGGAGAGGAGGTGTGAAAAACTGCTCCCCTTGGAAATGCGATCTGGTGGTGACTTCAAAGGGGTCAGCAGAAATATCACCATAAACAAACCAGAGTTCAACCCAAATATTTTTGCTTTTTTAACCCCAAGGTTTGGCAAAATGTTGCAAAGCAGCTGCTGTGAAATAGAAAACCTGAGCAGAGGAGAAAACCTTTGCTGTCAGGGGCTCTGCTCCTCTCTGGTGCTATGGGCACTAGGAGAAAGCTGAGCTGTTCCCTCGGGCTTCCTGCTGAACTGGGGCCTCTGGTGTCTCTGGAGTGCAGTAGTTCTGTGGGGTATTGACTATGCAGAGACATTGTGCCAGGAGCTGGTGCCAGGCTCTGTTGGTACCTCCAGTGGAGACAAACACCCTCCTGCAGAGTCTCCCCTCACAGGCAGTGGGAAATATTCCTTCTTCTCTACATTCTTCCCCCAACAGAAGTGCCCTGCTTGAGTGGATCCTGCTCTGGCTCCCAAAACAATATGCAGCCCAGCTCCATGTTTAGTCATGGCAATGGGAGCTCTCCTGGGGCTGAGATCTCTCAGCTCTGGTCAGCATTACCTCCCCATTCCTCCTCCTTGCAAATGTTCTTGTCTTTTTCCCTCCCCTGGGGCTGGTCTCTTGCCTTTCCCTGCTCCTGTGAGGGCTTCCAAGTAGTTCACATGTTTGCAGCCCACTGAGGAGGACTTCTCCCCAGTGCAGCTCAAAATGAGATCTTTCTCCCATCACAGCAGAGAGAGCCTTGCTATGTCCCGGAGCTGGTGATGCTCAAGGCCTTACCTGCAGCACCAAGAGAGCAGGAAGGAGTGGGGGCTGTTGGGGACCCCCTTCTCTCCATGCATCCCTCTCACATTCACCATGGATGTGCACTGCAGCTCTGCCTCCTGCCACGCTTGGCACGATCCTCTCCCCAGGCTCATAAATCCAGCCTGCTTAGCAATGGGCAGGGACTCATGGACTCATGGATCAATTAAAAACCCCACTGCATTTTAGTTNGGGGGGGGAATCAACATGGCAAATTTCTCTGATTTCTCTCCTCTGACTCCATAAGCTGTGAGAAGGGGAGCAGAGAGTTAACCACTGCAAGTGTCACACCAAGCACCACGGAGGGGGGGGTGGGATGGGGTGTGCAGCAGGTCTTGCAATGATGCGGGCACAGAATGTTCCCCTTGGCTCATAGCTCCCTCCATGGTTCCTGCCTCTGGAGGCTCCTTCCCAAAGCAGGTTTTCTCTGACCCATCTGGGAGCTACACTGTGGGATGAGTGTTGGGATCATGATGAGGAGCAGAGCTGGTGATGCTCACAGAGGCTCCTGTGATAGAGACATGGGCAGAAGAAGCACCAAAGCTGCTGGGCTGAGAGGCAAGGGGCCAGAGGAGCCTTTTCACTGCTACTGGTGGATGACAGAGTTGGATGGGTGCACAGATGGGTGAAAACTGGAACTAAACTTCCATAAACTCAGTGCTTTCTCTGTTGTTTTAAAAGCAGAGCTTGGTGGTGAATTGACCTGGTTGGCAGGACTGTGTGTCTCTGCCAGCAGATGAGCTCGGGGTGTGTATTTGCAGTCATGCCTGGGTGGCACAGACCTGGCAGTGGTGGTGCAGCTCCATGGTGTAGGACCTGGCATTGCAGCAGGACAGGAAAGGTTTTACCCAGCACAGGCTGTGGCTTGCTGGGAAGGGCAGCACCTTGAACTGGTGAAGTGGTGAAGCTCCATCCATCATGCAGAAAGCACACCCTGGTGATGCCTTCTCCTCCTTCAGCCTCCAGCTTCTTGGCCCCGATTTAGCACACCACACCAGGAACAGCAGTCNCAAAATGAGATCTTTCTCCCATCACAGCAGAGAGAGCCTTGCTATGTCCCGGAGCTGGTGATGCTCAAGGCCTTACCTGCAGCACCAAGAGAGCAGGAAGGAGTGGGGGCTGTTGGGGACCCCCTTCTCTCCATGCATCCCTCTCACATTCACCATGGATGTGCACTGCAGCTCTGCCTCCTGCCACGCTTGGCACGATCCTCTCCCCAGGCTCATAAATCCAGCCTGCTTAGCAATGGGCAGGGACTCATGGACTCATGGATCAATTAAAAACCCCCCCCCATTTTAGTTAGAGAAAAAAAACAAACAAACAAAAAAAAAAAAACCAAACCAACCCACAACAGCAGTGATGGAAAGGTCCTTTAATTGCACCTCATAGCTGCAGCTCTTACCTCCCCAACTGAAGTGTGCTATGTTTGAGTCAATTAGGCAACATAAACCTCCCCTTTATCCCCTTCAGATGGTAATAAACTCACGAACTTAAACTTACTTTATTTGTAGCTCTCCCAACACCAAGCTGCTGTTATTTATACATTTCTAAGCTGTTTCTAAACAGAGCAGATTTTTATTACTTTCTGGCCATGTTCCCAGAATGGGTAAAGTT
>WBNM01016695.1:204010-351645 GCA_013399055.1 Ramphastos sulfuratus | reverse complement strand
GGGTGGGGTGGGATGGGGTGTGCAGCAGGTCTTGCAATGATGCAGTCACAGAATGTTCCCCTTGGCTCATAGCTCCCTCCATGGTTCCTGCCTCTGGAGGCTCCTTCCCAAAGCAGGTTTTCTCTGACCCATCTGGGAGCTACACTGTGGGATGAGTGTTGGGATCATGATGAGGAGCAGAGCTGGTGATGTTCACAGAGGCTCCTGTGATAGAGACATGGGCAGAAGAAGCACCAAAGCTGCTGGGCTGAGAGGCAAGGGGCCAGAGGAGCCTTTTCACTGCTACTGGTGGATGACAGAGTTGGATGGGTGCACAGATGGGTGAAAACTGGAACTAAACTTCCATAAACTCAGTGCTTTCTCTCTTGTTTTAAAAGCAGAGCTTGGTGGTGAATTGACCTGGTTGGCAGGACTGTGTGTCTCTGCCAGCAGATGAGCTCGGGGTGTGTATTTGCAGTCATGCCTGGGTGGCACAGACCTGGCAGTGGTGGTGCAGCTCCATGGTGTAGGACCTGGCATTGCAGCAGGACAGGAAAGGTTTTACCCAGCACAGGCTGTGGCTTGCTGGGAAGGGCAGCACCTTGAACTGGTGAAGTGGTGAAGCTCCATCCATCATGCAGAAAGCACACCCTGGTGATGCCTTCTCCTCCTTCAGCCTCCAGCTTCTTGGCCCCGATTTAGCACACCACACCAGGAACAGCAGTCTGTTATCCATGGTCCATTGAGCCCCCAACCTCCAGGAGACTCCAGCCGCCGCTGGAGCGGGTGTTGAAGGTGTCACTGCCTCCAGCATGTCACAGAGATGAGGAGATGCCACTGAGCAGCTGCCTGCTGGAAACAGCTCTTCTTGTTAGGAGCTCTGCAGCAGAGAGCCAGGAGCACTGTCACCTGCAGCCCCGCACCCCAGCCTGTGTCCTTCTGCCCTGGCTGTGCCTCTCCTGACACAGGGCTGAGGAAGAAGATGATCTTCACAGCTCTGCTCAGATTCATGGTATCACAGAAAGGACCTCCAAGATCATCAAGTCCAGCCTATAACCTAACACCAGGAGATCAGCTAAACCATGCCACATGCTATCTTTTCTTAATGACCTCTAGGGATGGTAACTCCACCACCTCCCTGAGCAGTCTGTTCCAGTGCCTAATAACCTTTTCTGTGAGGAACTGCTTTCTAATATCCAACCTAACCCTCCCTTGGCACAGCTTCTTGTCCTGTCACAAGTTGCCTGGGAGAAAAGCCTGACTCCCACCTGACTACAGCTTCCCTTCAGGTAGTTCTAGAGTGATAAGGTCCCTTCTAAATCTCCTCTTCTCCTCTGCTCCCTGGTCTGGGTGTAGAAGAGTTAGAACAGGAGAGGGGAAATACCTCCAAACCCTGTTCCTGAGCAATTGCTCTCAGACAAACCTCAGAGCAGGGCAGGTTTGGCACTGGATGTCCCAGCTGCTGGCACTGAGATCATACAGTGCAGGCATCTGGGACATCTGGCTCCCACACAGGCTGCTGTGGTGTGCAGGGACCTCGAGGTGGTATCCAGAAGGACACCTGATGGTTCTTCATCTCAGCTGTTCCTCAGATATTAACTTGTGGCTGAGCTGCAGAGGGACTCATGCTCAGCTCCCTGATTAACAAGAGCAGAGCTAGCTAAGCCCTGGCTGTAACGAGCAGCTTCGTGCTGGTGTTGATGGTGTCTCACTCACCCCACATGGAGTGCTGGCAGCTCCCCACAAAGCAGGGCTGGCAAGTCCCCAAGGACACTGCAGGTCCCCACAGACTTCTCCATGCTTTCTTCTCCCTTCCCCTCTCTCCCCACTGCTCCTTCCTCTCTCTGCAGGTCTGGAGCCTGTGTGTGGCTCCCACCCCAGCTGAAGCTGCTGAGGGGATGTTCATGCCAGGTATTCCTGGCCCTCTCTGGGGACTGTGCACCAGGCAAAGGTATTGGGGCCAGGGCATGAAGCATAGGTGTGGTGGCACAAACATGGGATTCAGGGCCCAGAGTTGAACTGAGAAATAGAAATGAACTGGCCTGGCATCACTGAAATAAAAAAAAAAAAAAAAAAAANAAAAAAAAAAAAAAAAAGAAAACAAACAAACAAACAAAAAAAACCCAAGAGAGAAGTTTCCAGTATTCTCCATGCAAATCTCAGCTCCAGCTGAACAAAAGGTCTCATGGATGGACAAATGACAAGGGGGGATGTCACCAGCATCCACCTGCACACACATTTGTGGCTTCATTGATTCTGACCTGCAGCAGCTTTTGCCCTCTTAGCAGAGCCTGCTGCACAGCTGGAGCCAGCAGAGCCAGGCTGAGGGCAGTGTGGGGCCAAGCAGAGACACAGCTCCTCAGGGGTCGTGTCCCTCACTGGCACGGTGCCCAGCCCATGCAGCAACATTGCCAGAGCCTTCTCCTTCCCCAGGCTGAGGGACTAATCCTGCTTTAAATGTCACAGCTCTGCAGCAAGAGCTCCTGGTGGTGTGTCTCCCTCGAATCTCTCTCTCTGGTGACTCTGGGTTGTGTGAAGTTCTGTGCAGAAGGAACCATTCGAGTCGCTCACTGTCACCAGTCCCCACTGCAGGTCTTGTGGCCCTACCAGACCATGTCTCTGTGCTTGCTCTGCTCTCTTCTTACCTCCTCCAGCTGCCCAGGGCCCATGGAGACACCAGCCATGTTGTGACATGCCAAACACACCTCCATCATCCCCAGGAGGCTGCAGTGCCATCAGCACTGGGGCTGCTCAGCCTCTTCCCCTTCCCTCCTCTTCCCTGTCCCACTGCCATTCATTCAGCTCTGCTGCAGGTTTTGTCACATCTAAGCTGCCTGCAGGCACACTTGGTCCAGCTGTGTTGGAGCAAAGGGAGATGGGATGAGCCCACAATTCAGTCAAGCAGGAATGTCCCATTTCTTCCTCTTCCCCTTCAGAAAGCCTAGCTGGGATTTTGCTCCTCACCACACACAGGGATGGGAGTTTTAGTACTTGAGAGCTCACAGCTTGGTCTGTGTTGGCCAAAGTCAACCTCTGACTTGCCAGCCCAGGGTTCCTGCTGCTGGGAGGCAACAGGGACCCTCAGATAGGTCAGTGCAGCCAGGCAGAGCTGCCAGACACACAGAGATGACCCAGCCCTACAAACACATTCACTGAAGCATGATTGCAGAGCTCAGCAAACATGATTGCCAAAGCAAATGTGTTGTTGACACTGTCTGGAGATGTTGGCTCAGTGACCAGATCCCACAAGGATTTATTTCCCAGGGCTGGGACAAGATCCTAGATGACCTTAGGGTGATCTGTGACTCAGAGCAGGCTTGGCCAAGTTCAGACAGCCATGCTCCATTGAGCTGTTGCTTTCAGAGGATACAGTCCCTGAGGTCTAGGCATGTTCCTAACTTTTATTTATGGGAAATCAAGGCAAAAAGGGGATCTAAGCTGGGAAGCAGATGATGAGGCCCTCAGAAGGCTCCCTGCCATGTTCCCTCTGGTCCATGCCTCCTGGCTATGGTTAGTCCTGGTAAGCAAGCATAGGCAGCTGACTGGCATGGCTGGTCCCCTCTGTCGCTCCCCAGGGGGCTTTGTTCCCTGGAGACACAAGAAGGCAAGGACTTGAGATCCTTGGCCTCAAACCCCCAACCCACACCTGACAGCTGGGATTCAGCAGCAGTATCTGGTTTGGTCCAAGCGTCAGAGCAGAGCCAAGCTGAGGCAGACATCCTGGGATTGCCATGACTGGGAGCAGGTGACAGGGACTGCTGTTGCTCACAGCGGTGTCCCAATGGGCAGAGGCAGCCTGGACAGCCCAGCTCCTCCTGCACCTCAAGCTGGCATCTGGCAGCGCCAAGCAGAAAGCGTTTCATAACCCAGTGACAGAGGAGGAGACACTGATCTGGACACACATTACTGCAGACACTTTTCTGATGATGCTTTGCCTCCAAACTCTTTCAACTTTGGAATGAGAGATGTCAGGCTGTTAGCTCCTGGTGCAGAACAGAGCTGCTTGGAGACTCTGGGGCTGGAGGGAAATGATGTGCGAGTCAGAGGATGATTCCGTATGCATGTTCTTTCCTTTTTTCTCTTTTCCTGATTCCCCCGAGGCTTCTCAACTTATAAATCTGTGCACTTGTGTGGCAGTTACGTTGAGCAGCTCTGTCATGTCAATAACCCTTGTCAAGCAGCGTCCTGGGGAGCTCGTGACACAGGAGAGCACAGAAGCTCATCCCAGCTCTCAGTCCCTCCTCCATCCACTTCCAGGAATGTCTCCTAGATAAAAGCTGACTTGAGCACACGGGATGAGAGCAGCAGGGACTGCTGGAGAGTGCAGAGAAGGCTCAGGGCAAGCTGGGGATCCAGGACTGAAGCACTTTGGTAAGCGGCGCTGGGCAAAGTAAGAAGCAGCAGCAAATAGGAGCCTGGGGGAGAAGCAGAGCTGAGCTGGTGCCAGGACCTGGGCAGCCAGATCTTGTACCAGACCAGGTCCAGGGAATCAAAAAGAGTCTATAGCAGTGGTGGGCACCATGTGGCAGGGAAAGCTCAGCACGGCTGCTGGAAGCTGTCTGCCTTTCTTCCAGCCTTGGCAGCAAACCCCTGCCCAGGGTGAAGCACTGTGCTGTGGGTGCCTGCCCATGGCCCCCACCATATCATGGCTGAACAGGAGAGGTTCCAAAGCACCCCTCTGCTCTCCAAGGAGAGAGCATCACTTGCACTCTCCCCAGCAATTAGCTGCTGAACACACTAGTGCTTTAATGAATTCTCCTCATTAAGGAGCAAAGGCCTCAGCACTGGGGGCCAGCAGAACCCATGCCCACCTACCACCTGGCTGGGCATGCAGCCTCTCAGGCTGCTGCTAAGAAGGGGTTTGTTGCCCAAGCCCTGCCCCAATCTGACCTGCTTCGAAGGTAAGCTGCTGACCACCACTCCCCCAGAAACACTTCTGAGGGAGGCTGATTGTGTTTATGCTGAAGAAGCACACTGGTGGCCACCACATTTGCTGTTGCCTCAGATGACAATCTAGGATGGCTTTCTGAGGTGAGGAAACCTGCTCTGACAAACACGTTCACACCTCATGAAGGACACCAGCTCGCAGGAAGGGAAAGCAGGGCAGGGGTACTTGGGAGGGATTTTTTCTCCCCAGCTCCACTGGTTACTTGGACAGCAGCTGTTGGCTGCAGACCCAACCTGTGTGGATTAAGGGGTTTGTAAAGAAGCAGAAGAAAATATTCCAGGTGATCATCACTGTTCCCAAGCCACAGACCACAGTGTGACTTTGAGTCACGACTGTCTCTGCCATTCTTCGTTGCCAGATGGACCCAGGGTGGCCTCAGAGGCTCGGCACCATAGCATCCACCTCTGTCTCCTTCCTGGTCATCCATCTCCACAGAGTTTGAGGTCCTGCATCACTTTTACTTTGCTTGGCAGAGATTTTACTGAGCAGCTCCTTGAAGCCAAGGGAATTGTTTGTGGGGGCCAGCTCAAGGGCACTGATTTTGACATGGCCAGGCCAAGCCACCAGCCCCACATGGGGGTCAAGCCTGCCCCACTTGCCTCATGCACCTCTCCCAATGGTCAAAGCCTTCCTTTGAAGACCAGCTATTGCTTTTTGACACAAGGAGAAGAACATTTGGAAAAGCTTCTCCATGAAAGCAAACCCCGAGATTTTCCTTTAATTTCCCTGTGCAAAACAAAAGCAGCTCCCCGCTCTATTTTTAGCCTCCCCATAACAAGCTGCCTGAGCAGGCGAGAGGAGCAGCATGTTGATGAGAAGGTTCTTGTGCTCCCATCACTCCTCACACAAGCTGTGCTCAGCGAGGGTCACCAGCAGCCTGTGCCAAGGTCTCTCCCAGCTGGAGAGAGGGAGCAGAGCAATGCCCCAAGCAGCAGGGGTTAGGGGAAGCTGTTGGGCTCCTCCTTGCTATGAGTGAGAAGTTTAAGCCTGCCTGAGAAGCTGGGGCTGGACTGAGATGTGTTGGTCCTCAACAGCATCATCCTGCTGGGACAGAGCAGCCCAGCTCTGGCTGAGCTAACTGTGATAAGGATTCATGGATGTGTTTAGTCTCTCTGCTTCAAGTTGAGGTCTGAGCTTTGTGTGCTGGGTGAAATCCCTGTTGTGAGAGTGAAGGACAGCCCCTGCTTGGAGAGGAAAAGCTCCACAGAAGCATCTCAGAAGGAGATGACGGGGCTGAAGCATGGCTAGATGGCAGGGAAGGGCAGCACTTCAAGCTCCCTGAATCACTCTACAAAAGGAGGAATGAGCTTGACCTAGATACATGAAATAACGTGGTCCTGGCAAGGAGCTGTGGCGGGAGCGAGGATTTCACACTCATTACCAACCCAACTCGCTCGCTGCCCGCAGGTCCAGCAGCCTGGATTCCACACTCAGAGGGTGGAACGGCTTCGGCTGGATCCTGATCCTGAGCCCTGGGCTAGGTCTGAGTGGGACCCCTCAGGAAAGCTGTGTGCCCCACCTGCTCTGCCCCAGGCTGCTGTGCCAGCAGCTGCTGTGCCAGGAGCTGCTGTGCCAGGAGCTGCTGCCTTTACCCATCCTCCAAGGACATCCTTGGGGCAGACTGGTCCATAGCTGGCTCTCCAAAGGCTGGAGGCTTTCAGGAATCTCCCTTGCCCCCAACATGCTCCAGCCACAGCCGATGGAGGTGGTCAGGGGAGTTAAGTCACACCAGGGTGCCCCAGCATTGGTGTTGTGGCACTGGTAAGGGTGTGTCAAATCCCCTTGCTGGCCAGGAGCAATGGTGACATGGGAGCCTTCTTCTGGCAAGACCTGGCCGCTGTGGCTGTTCTTGCCCTGCCTGCTGGGATGGATATGCTTATGTCCTGCCACATATGATGGGGATGCTGCACTGCAAAATTGGTGGCCTGCGGGTCTCTACAGGTAGTCCATGCTGTGTGGGAGGCTGAGAGGCACTGGTGGATTCCTTGCCTGGGGTTACCAGTTGGCATCATTGCTTGTGTACTCCCAGCACGGTGCAAGGCTGCTCCTGCTGTGTCCATCACCCTGGAGGTATTCTTGGGTTTTGCCTCTGGAGTGCCTGACTTCCTGAGCTGAAATGAGACGGCTCAGGCATTTTCTTCATGCTCTGGGGCAGGGAACACAGAGAAAGGAACGTGGAGCAAGGATCATGGAGGTCTCTGATCCTCAGACTGTGTGCAGAACATGCCAGGACTGGCAGAGCCTGTCTGGCAGGGGCTTGTTAGAAGGAGCAGCTCCTCTCTGGCACTCTGGGTTCCTCTTGGAGCTTGGGCACAGCCTCAACTCCCCACCCAAGAGTGTGGGAATCACAACTGGCACTGCAGAGCCAGAGCAGGGTGCTAAACGTAGGCAGTCAGAGCCAGGGAAGCGTGAGGAAACTCGGGCCAACTTTCATTTGGGAAGCAAGGAATTTATGAAAGAATCCCCACCCACAGCCCACAGGCATGTTGCAGCAGTGCAAGCCCAGGTTTCCTCCCATTGGGAATGCCAGCACAGGGGGTTGATCCCAACCACACACACTCAGCCCATGGCAAGAAGTGGGGACTGACCCTGTTCCTGAGCTGCTTATCCCCTGCCCTTCTCAGCGACCAAGAAGAAAGGTGCCAGTACCTGGGCTGCCATCTGTGCCACACAGTCAGGAACAGTCAGAAGGCAGAGGCAACAAAAGCCTGGGAATAGTTACAAGGGGGGAAAGCCCAAGTCTGAGCTCTATGAGGGGCTGGTGTTTGTGTGGAGGGAGAAGGCTCAAGAAAGTCAGTTTTATTTGGGCTCAGTGTCACTCAGAGCTGTGCACTGTTAGGAAGCTTTGTAGTGCCACAAGTCCAGGAGATTGTCCCCAACCTTGTTCCCTCCAGGGCTGCTGGTTTGGTGGAGCCATATGTATCTGCTGAGCCCACAACCAGCACAGCCACAGACAGCTGCACTCGGACACCCAGCCCTCAAGGGCACATTACATTAATCTGAAGTGAAAAGGTTGAGGGCTTGGTGTGCTTGGCTTTGCCTGCTTTGATGGCTGCTTTTCACCCTGTCCTCTCCTGGCCTTACAGGAACCTTATTAAAAACATATTTCTGAGCACTGTCGATGTGACCTGGCAGGGTCACCACTGAAAGCAGAGAGCAGAAACAGGACTGTGCATGCAGCACAAAGTACACCCCCTGATGCTCAAGGGAAATAATTTGTTGGAGGTAAAACTGTTGTTTCTCCTCTTCAGGAGAGAAGAGAAGCCTCTCCCCAAAGTGATGGAGGAACCCAGTTCCCATTGCTCAGAGTGGGAACATGCCATCCTTCCTGGCCCTGCCCAGCTCACACAGCAACAGCTGTGCTCATCCTGAGCAGGAACAGCTCTAACTCAGAGCCCATCAAAGACAGTGAGATTCTCTCCCCTGGGATCAAGGTGGCTTTAGATCAGGGCTGCACCAGCCTGAATCCCCTGCCTTGACTCCATCCCATGGCTGCTCCTCCTGTGCCCTTTCCCCCAGCCCGCAGCCTCAATGGCAGTCTGTTGATGACTTCAGTGACTTTGTGTGCCAGAACCTCTCTTGGAGCTCTTCCTTCTCCATCACCTTTGCAGTGTGGCCTGTCCCAGGTAGGGACACAGCAGCTGCCTGGTGTCTGCTGTGCCCTTGATCAGTGTGGGAGAGGCAGGTGCCCTGCAAGGGCGACCATGGATCACAGCCTGGATGGCTGGTTTCAAGCAGAAGAGTTGAAAGGCTCCTAAACTTCAGCTGTCAGCAGTTCTGAGATCATATACTGAGATCTCCAGTGCTGGGTGGATGAGGGAGCTGACAAACTCCATCTGGGATCCGATGCTGCTCAGGGTGGTAGCGCTGGCCCCGGGGCTGTGCTCAGTACCTGCTGTCAGCACAGTGTGCAGGGAGCAGGGCTTCAGCCCTGGACACCAGGAACGGGGCTGGAAGAGAACAGCTTTCCTCTGCAAGAACATTTTCTCTCCCAAAGCAGGGTGTAACATTCCCTGAGTTCACCATCATTGATGGCCCAGGAAGAACTTAGCCAGAACCACTCACAATTTATCTGCCTGACAAAGTCCATCTTCATTTGGAGCCTTTAAAAACTTTTCACTACTTTTCCCCCCAGAATGAGCTCACATATGCCAGCCTTGCTCCTTGCTCAGTGCAGAGCCTGCAGCTCTGATGGGGTTGAGACCATGGACAAGCCTCTCCTGTGAGCACTGGTTCTCAAAATGAGGAGCAGATGCTGGTGCCTCCCTTCTTGCCCAGCTCCCTTCTCGCCCATTTCTTGCAAACTCCTGCAAGATCTGGGCTGGGAAGGCAACAGCCTCATGTGAGAGGCTGCAGCTTGGGACAGCCATGCTGGAGGTGGAAAGCACAACCTTTTCATATCAAATGGAAAGATATTTGGGGGTGGGGTGGGAGTGGGGAATTGTGCCCATGGGAAATTTTGCAGGACCCATGTGTCTAAAAGAGAAGTAAACAAGGTCTGGAGTTATGCTTCTGAGGTATCATTTGGGAATCCAAGCAGAGACAACGAGCTAACAGGAGTCGTAAAGGAGAAATATCTCCAGCCATTAAGAAGGGGCTGGAGCAGTGCTGCATCCTCAGCTCTCATCCCCATGGATGAGGGGTTATACAAGGTACATAAACGTTATTGTCGCTGCTTTACAGCAGGGGAATTGAAGTGTTTGCAAGAGACATGATTTGCTAAAAGTCACCAAGCAGCATCCAAGCCTCCTTCCACCAGACAAACGAGCTGTCTGCAGAGTCCACCCTGCCATGGTCACCTCCAGTGCACTTCCAGGCAGGGTCGGCAGGTCCAGCTCCAAGTGCCTTAACCAGTGGTTAGTCTGGTGCTAAGCACGTGTGAGGGGGACGTGGCATGCCTGAATCCTGCTTCCACCTCTGCCACAAGCTCCTCATGCTGCCCTTTCTGCTGTCACAATGGGCAGGGGACAAGAAGCAGCTTCTCTGCATGGGGAAGAGCAGCAGGACAGAAAAGCACCAGCCCAAGTCCCTCTGGATTTCACTTATTATGGAGAACAGGGAATGTGCTCTGCCTGTAGCCAGAGGGACTGAAACACTCTGGTGGGAACCTCCTTCACCAGTTTCTTCTGCTCGCTTCTGCTTCCGAGCCCTGCAGCTGCTGCAGCGTTAAGGGTAAAGAGCACATTGGGTTTGTCTGATGCTAGCAGATGTGTCTGCTCCGGGGACACTCCTCTCTGGGAAGGGAAGCCTGGATCTTCACACAGCCTGCAGAATCTACTCATGGCAGAGTGGCTGGAGGGAAGCAGTTGTCCCCAGTAGCCCTCCAAGGTGACACTTCTCTTTAAGAGGGATTTATTCTTTGAGCCTTTTCTGCAGGGACAAAGGTTAAAGAGAAGGGACCTTTCTTCAGCAGAGAGGTCATGGAGAGGGGGATGCAGCCCTGATAAATTCTTCCATGTCAAAACACTGGAGCTTCCCCCCCCCCGTCACAGTGCTGCACTGCTGGCTCCACATTTATGCTCAGCAGATAATGTGATTGCAGCCACCTCCTGCCCTGCCATGGAGGAATCTGCCCCTGGCACTGCCACCACGTGTACTCCTCCTGGGACCACACAGCCCTTAAGAACCACCAGCACATGGGCATTTCTGAGAGCTGTAGCTGAACACTGGGAGGGAGGGAAGCTGCAGCTCAGGTTTACAAGGTGGTGCCCAGTGCCAAGAAACCCAAGGAGTGTTATTATTTAATCTCTCCCATAGTGCAAACCTGAAGGGGTTTGCATGAGGGCAGAAATAAAATTAAATATTCATTTAATTACAGACTAGAGGTCTGGCAGTGATTTCTTCCAGAACAGAGGAACTGGAAAGCAGTTGGCTAGTGGCAGCTCTGTGCCCACCATTTCAGGGTCATTTGAGATCCTACTGCAGATCAGCCTGGGATGACATGGGTGTGGGAGAGCTCAATGGGGGCAGGGAGCCACGGAGTGGTTATTTTATGAACCGAATCAGGAGCATAAACTCTGCTTATCTGGGCTCCTGGAGCCTGTATCTTCCCATCCCTCAGACCCACCAGGACACAGCACCAATGGCTCACTCCCAGGCAGTGCTGCTGCCACAGCATCCCTTTTGAGCCAGGGGATCTGCTCTCACCATACTCTGCAAACTTCACAGAGTAAACAAAATCTTCTGCCTTTGAGCTGTTGCTCCACAGCCAACATGAAGCTATGGATCCCCCCAAACCAACCAGCCCAAAAGTGTTCTGAGAACACTGCCTGAGGGAATAGTGGCACACTGGGTGTTCCCACAGCTGGCCAGAAGAGCTGAATGTTCCATGAAGGACTCCTGACCTAATGGCTTTGGGGCCAGGGCAGTCTGTGGATGTCATGAGGAAGGTCATGGTGCAGCCTCCACATGCTTTCAATCCCAGGGAAGCAGAGGTGGCTCTGGGGACTGCCAGCTCTCCACACCCCTCAAGGGTTCAGCAAGATCTTGCTCCCAGCATTACAGCTTCTGTTTTCTTAAGCCTGGTTTGGGCAGGGGGCATGCCAAGAGCTTGGCATTTCTGCACACAGATGACCTGGGCTCTCCTGGGGACACGGTGTGCCAGAGCTGCAGACAAAAAGCTCTTCAATTAACTTTTCAAACTGCAAATGCTGCATTTGCAGAGCCAGGTTGGCAATGGTGATGGCTTGAAGGAGCGTTCCGGTGCAGGGAGGGGGAGGGCTCCCCAGTGCCCATGGTACAAAGGATTCCTGAGAGCTTCACTCCGGGGCATTCCTGTCTAATGAATGTATCCGGTGCACAGCCCCAGGACACCAACTTTCCTTGGGCAGGATTTGTTTTTCCTTCTTCTCTGCAACCACTCTTCCCCTCATTAGGAAACCATAACTAAGGTTCTAAAAAGCCAGGCCAGGCTCCGTGTGTGGTGCTGGGAGGAACTGGTCCAGGCAGAGAAGCTTTAAAGCCGAGGAGTGGGAAGAGATCTTTGCAGGACCCAGGAAGGTTTCAGTTCTTTCCAAAAGAGAAGAGAGAAAAGCAGCGGCAGAGACAGAACAAGCGACACGTGTCTGTTACAGCTGCTAATGGAAGATTCCCCGAGGCGACCCATCAAGCTGGCAGCCCTCCCGTGTCACTTCTTGACAGGTTCCTCTCTTCCACGGAGCTGTCAGCCCAGGCATCTCTCTGCTTTGGCACTGGAGGGCTGACAGCCACCAGCGGGAGGGGACAGCGGGACACAGCCCGGGCTCCAGCGAGACCCAGCACAGCCTAGCTCAGGGACCACGCACACCTCCTGCTCTTCCACCTCTGCTCCAGCTCTGCACTCGGACAGGTAAACATTTTCGCTCTTTCATGGTAGTGACTCTGACTTGGGTAATAGTTTGTGGTTAGGGATGGACCCAGCCAGGCTGAAGTCTGCCTGTCTTAGTGCTCCAGGCAGCACAGCCAACACAGGCCAAGGGCAGCTGGGGTCCTAGTTGTGGTGTGTGGTGTTTGAGCTGGTGGATCTTTGCCACCCTGGCTCAGATGGAGGCATCAGCCATGTCCCTCCTTGTGACTTCCCGTTTCAGGCATGGCCAGCACAGGGGTGCCCAGTGAGCACCAGTGGCTCCCCAAATTGAAAGTGGGCTCATCTCAATGCTCCTTCTGCATCCCCTTGGAGGGTTGTGCTGGCCTGAAAGTGTTGGGATCAAAAGGCAACTGAAAACCTCCCTGCAAAACTTGGAGAACATCAGCCTGGAGGCTTTTGCATCATGGGATGTTGGCGTGGGGACAGAGCTGGCTGTCTCAGGTCACACCATGGGTCCCAGCAGAGCAGTGCACGGTGCACTGAGGACAGACAGGTCCAATAGCAATTAATTAGCAATCAGGATCTATTGTTAATAGCCCTCTAGTGCCTGGTCCTTACAGTGTGAGGGAGCACTCTCTGCTCCAGGATGGTTTGTTTAAGCACTGGAAGTGAGGAGTAAAGACTTGTGGTTGCTGGTTCTGGGCACTGCCAACCATGCCCAAGCAGCTGGGGAAGGTGCACGTGTGTGTGCCTGTGGGTGCCATCTCCTGCAGCCTGTTGGTTCATGTCTAGAATCAGGGAGCTGAATGAAAAGCTGAAAGTGAAATGCTCCAACCCTGTGCAATGTGTTCAGAGGAGGGTTCCTCCTCCGAGGCAGCAGCCCCTTGGGAATGGGGATGCTCAGCAAAAAAATTGGAAGATCAGAAGAAAGAAAGAAAAGAGTCTGGTTGGGGTTTCTTTGCCACACTGACCCTGCCTACTGCTCACATTACACACTTGGAAAAACTCAGAACAAATTTTGCTGTGGCTGGCACTGGGCAAAGCAGGAGCAGAATTGCCTCTAAAGCCTCACCCACACTGTGCCCAAATTTGCCTTCTCTGCCCCCACGTTCCCAGCAATGCACTGTGCCAACACAGCAGAGTTTGGGGATGCACTGCAGACTTTCCTAGGAAAGCACACCTGAAAATCCCAGTTGTGAGCCTTGGACTCATCTGGGATACTCGACACCACGTGATCCACACAGCAAATCATCTGGATACTGAATAATTACAGCCTAGTGCTAATAAATGAGCAACAAGCTCATAATTATCTGCAGAAGTAATTTGATGAATGATTTAAAAACCCTACCACCAATCTCACTAAATTTGGAAGGGCTCAGAAGCTATCTGCAGCCAGGGGTGTGAGACAGGGGAAGAGGAGCCCTGGCCCTTTGCTCAGCACACAGAGCAGGGGGAAGTTTGCGCTGGTTTCCACTGGCAGCTGTTGGGGGTGGACTTTTCTCACACTCCATTGGGGCTCCAGAAAATGTCAGTCCCCAGCTCTTGCAGAGCAGTGCCTGCTGGACACAGCAGTGCCTGTGTCCTGGGTGTGAAAGCTGGCATCAACTCTGGGATGTCCAGAGGAAACTTTGCTTTCCATCTGTCCTGGTTTCACTGGGACAGACCTGCAGGCTGTTAGCAGTTTGGAGCCACAGCAGCTGACCCGAGTTGGTGTATCCCAGCTGTACCCCATCCCATAAACATCACCTTCAGTATAAAGGGGGAAGTTTGCTGAGGAGGGAGCTTCTTCTGTTCTTGATTGAGCTTCTGCTGGTCCTGCTGCCCTTTGGCTCCTGAGGACTGCCTTCCTGTTTGGTGTGACTGCTGCACCTTCACTGGGTTGAGTAGAACTTCCTGCGCTTGAGACTGGGGTTACTTTGGCTCTTTCATTAGCTGATTTGATTTCACCCTACGGGTCTTCTTTTCCTGATGCCCCTTCTCTGCTGGGCAGTGGTCATCAGATGAGAGACCATCTGCTCTAGTTGAGCCCCAGATACAGGCTGAGTCTAGACTGCATTGTAGGCAGAGGATTAAAAAGGGACAAATACCCTGGGATGTTTCCACTCCTCTGTAGCTTCCCAGACTGACTTAGCATCACTTAGGCTGTGGAGAAGACACGTCTTTGGGCCTGGCTTGTCAAAGGGAAATGGTGTTTGGGGCATGCTTTAGGGGCACTGTGGGGCCCTCACAGTGATGTGCAGTGGTGCTTCTTGTGCTCATGGCTGCCTGAGACCTGGAGACACCAGTGCTAACCCTTCTGGTGTGGCCCAGTTGCCATCTCCATGACTTTTGTCTGTAATGTATGCAGGGAAGGGAGCCTCTGCTTGAGTGCAGGGAAGGACAAAGCCTGTGGAGGGGCTGGTGGTGGATGTTCTGCCTGTGGGTGATTTGGATGGCAGCAATGAGATTTCCTTGGAGCAGGCTTGCTGTGTGCAGCTGCCTGATGCCCTGGTGAGGGCTGGTAGGGAGCTGTGCCCATGCACTGCACCTCTGCTCTCCAGACAGGAGCCACCAGAACCCCAGCTGGTTCCCAGCCCCTGCCATAGGGCAGGGCTTAGGGAGCCTCCTCTTCCAAGAAAGGGCTTGGCATGGCCCGATCCTACTCTGAGATAGCAGGAAGCTGGAGCAGGGAGTAACAAGGGCTGTGATGCCCTGCTCTGTGTGCCCATGCATGTCCCCACTTCAGCATTGCTACCTTCAGAGGGGGGCTGCTGGTAGTGCAGCTCCCACCAAGAGACCTGGATGAAGGCACTGGAGACCAACTTCAGCCAGTCCTCCTCTATACACCTTGCAAAAGCCCATTGTCCAGGAAGAGGCTTGAAAGTTCCTCCACCCTATCCCTGCTGCCATCAGCATGAGGCTGGTGTTTCTGCTTGGCCATGGCCCCTGTAGAGATGAGCCTTATGTTCTGTCCCCATATGTGGCTGGGGGTGAAAGCTGAGGATGAAGCACATGCTCCTCAGCTCAGCTGCTTTCATCTCAGTGGCACTCTGCTGGTATCAGTGCCCTGTGCTGTGATCTGAGCTCCCTTCCAGCTGAGCTAGGGGAAATATTTTTTCAAGCCTGTGGAGCTCTGCAAGTGGATGTGAAAGTGACAAACCCACCGGAGCCACTGCATCATCTGCCAGGGCTGCGGGCAGGAGCTCCCACGGCAGCTGCCTGCTGGGGCAGGCTGTTAGACTGTGCAGTTGGGGAGCATTGAAAATAAATTGGAAATAAAGATTTTATTGTTCTCCCCTTGCTCTGGTAAGCCACGTGCTCCCAGAATGGCAACTCCTGACTGACTCACAGGTATTCAGGAGCGTTCTCTTGCTGACAGAAAGAAATCCCTCAACCAGAAGGGCTCTCCAAAGGTCCTTGTAGGCTGTGATTTGTGACTGTTTATTCTCAGCAGCGGAGCAGGATCCATTTCATGGATGTGCCTCTTAAGGAGCACATTTCCCTTCTCCCTGGGAAGTGCAATTACAATAATAAGCTGCAGGAGAGCAAGACCAACTTCTCAAACAGCAGGTCTTGTGAATGACACAGCTCCTCCACAAACCCTGGCACGCGACCAGCATGAGAGTGGAAATGTCTCTGCCATCAGACCAGCACCTCCAGCTTCCCTACTCTGATGTTCTGTGGTCAGCAGGGCTCATGTCCAAGCAAGACCCTGCAGGCAGTGACTCTGTCCTCTCTGTCATGGACCATGCCTGTAAGAGCTAGAGGCTGCCAGTCTGGCCTCAGTCCTCCACCCAGAAGAGCTGCTGCCACCAGAGCACCACAGAAGGAATTGGTGCTGTCTGAGATCCTTGGATGGCTGCACTTTGGTTTAGCCTAGCAGGAGCCTCTCAGGGAAACAAGGAGATAAACCACCCCTTGAGAGCTCTTAGATGTGAAGATTTTTACCTTTTATCTCCATCCAAGTTAAAAATATTTTTGTTTTGCTGTCAGCTGAAGGGACCATCAGCCCTTCCCAGGGGCCGAGGGCAGCTGGGATGAGCTGGGTGCTCCATGGCACAGCCCAGCTCTGCTGTGGGTCTCGTCTGACTGGAGGAGGAGAGCAATGCGGTTGGCTTTCAGATCTCTGATGAAGATGCTACCACATCCCTCAGCGAGTTGTGTGAGTAGCTAACCACCCTCACAACGAGCAGCACGGGGTGTGCTTCTGAGTGAAACTTCCAGCTTTGGTCTTCTCTGGACTTGTTAGATGAAAGAGGCTTTCCCCATCCCATGCCAGCTGCCCACACAGGTTTTCATGGGCTGGGCTGGACTGGAGTGACCCAAAGCGTCTGAGGGTTCAGAGTTTTGTGATGGCCGTAAAGCCTCTGTGCAATTTCTTGGCTTGTCCAGGGTGCTCTTTTGCTCTACAGCCTCCCTTTGGAGGCCAGGCAGCAGCAGTAAGGTCCCAGGACTGCCTCCCAGTTCTCCCTCTGCCCTGGGGTGGCAGTAGCCCTTTCAGCATGGTGTGACATGAGCTCAGGTTCAGCATTTTGATGCCAAATTCAGCTGTGCCATGAATATTTCCTCTGAGGCTTCTCCAGAAGCGCCTGCCAAAGCAAACTCCTAAAGTGTCTACAGATGAGCATTTCTTGGGGCATGTGATTCAGAGGAGGATGCACAGGGAACCTGGACTTGTCTAGAGCTGATTTTAATCCCTCCTCACCACTGTGCTGCCTGCATCCAGGAATATTATTCACAAGGCTTGAAGTAGTGCTTAAAAAGAAAGGTTGACCAGGTTCATTTTCTAAGCAGGTGGCTGTCATTATTTCATTTCTCTTTATCAGCTTACTCATTATCTTGTATTACCTGACCTACCTTTTAAAAGTGACCTCTCTAGAGTGTCCTGGCACAGCCTTGTCCCCATCATCTGAGAAGTTACGAGGTGTCTGGAAAAGTAGCTGCCAGTGACTAGTGAGTCCTTCAGCTCCTCCAGAACTCCTGCATTCAATTAACTCAAACCTGTCACTGAAACGAGCTGCTGAGAAGCCTCACTGCATGCAGGGCCAAGCAGTGGATGGCTGCACATTGTCATGCTGTCTTGGTGCCTGCTCCCATGCCCATTGAAGGAGATGGACCAGACAGTCAATGTATCATACTTGTGTGTGGCTTTGTGTGCCTCCTCATCCTGACTCCCATTTCCCATTGGGATGGATCATTGCTGTGGCGTGAGAAGCCAGCAGGCAGCTGCTCCAATCACCCAGATCCCCTGAGAAGGGAGGAACAGCAGTCATGTTCCCAGCTGGTCCTGCTGGGTAAGGGAGTGTGTTGGGCAGGGCATTTCTGTCCTGGCATGGAGGAGCTGTGCAGTGCCCTGGGGAGAAGGTCAGGGAGAGGCTGACGTGGGGCTGACACCCTGCTATAAGGTGGCGGCAATAGTCACTGGGAGGGTCTGTCAGCTCTGGTCAGGTTTTCACTTCCCCACCTGTGACCTGGCCCAATGCACATCCAGTGCACAGAGCAAGGAGTGAGGAGTTTCCCATGGGATGGCTGCACTCCTCCACCAGACATGCCACCCTGCTTCTCCCCTGCTCTTGCTCTGCTTGTCCTTGTCCTCTTTTCAACCTCGTCATCCTCCCTGTTGCAGATGTGTGCAGGCACAGCTACCCCATGGGCAAGGGGACTGTCACCACCTCATGTTCTTGACCACTGCTAGGTAAGCACAGTCCCAGCTGTACCCATCCTTTTCCATGGCATGCTGTGCTTCCATCTCCTCAGCTTTGCTGCCTGTCCAGTTCTGCTCTTGCTGAGCACCAGCAGATCACACCGGAGATGAGTTCTGGTCTGGTTGTTGTTTTCCACTCCCCGTGGTGGGACCAGTAGGCTGGTTTCACTCCCTCTGGGCTTGGCGTGAGCTACTGGCCCATCTCCTGCTGGAGAAGGACCAACCACCCATCCCATGTCCAGCTCTCCTCTGGGTTTCAGCCACAGGAGACACACAGCTCCTTGGGCTGCCTGCCTGCTGGGGAGGCTGGTTCCCAGCACCCTCCCCCTCCCTAACATCTCTGTTTTGCCTGATGCAGGCTCTGCTCACCCTCATGCCTGCACCTCACAGAGACCTTGCCTGGTCCAACCTTTGGGAAGCCATCCATGACAAGCCTCCAGTGACTCCTGAACCCATGCTGCCCTTTGTGGCAGCCTCTTCTCTCAGGTCCTTAGGCAGTACATGGCCTCAGCCTGCCTTTCACAGTCTCCTTTGCCTCGCCAGTGTAGACAGAGTTGGTTTGGAAGATGTCTGGTGGGTAGTAGCTCAGGATAGCACCATGTGCAGGCTCTGGCAGCAGTTTACCTTGGCAAACCTCAAACCTCCCCTGTGTTCTGCCCAGCACCAGGAAAAGTTCTGCTAACATTTGCTTCTCCCTAAATATTAGCAGTGGTCCCTCCATCACCTTCCAGCTGAGATGTGAACAAAGAGGAAAAGCCTCTTGCCAGTGCTGATGGCTCCAGGTGGACCCTCCAGGAGGTTTTAAATGCTGCAAGGAGCAATGAGGTGAGCCCTGCAGGGTCAGGAACAGTGGCAGAAAGTGGCTGCCATGCCCAGGAAGGAGGGGTGAGCAGAGATGGGCCTTTTGAAGGCCTGACTTCATCCCCTGAGGGCTCCCAGCCTTTTTTCCTCTGTCATTTCCTAGGCTTAAAAATGCCTGAACAGGGAAAACCGGGTTGTCACGTGAAGCTGTTCCGTGCCCCGTGTGGATAATCAGCAGATCCATCCTGCGGATGGGTGGCACCGGTGCCTAGCTGCAGCAGCAGAGGCTCCTCCAGCCCTGGATGTGGCTGTGGTGGCTACTCCCCTCCTCTGTGCACCCTCGGCAGCCCCCGGGGGGGCTGTTGGGTTTGCTCCTCAGTCTGGGAGCTCCTGGGCACTAGCCCATAGCTGGGAGGGAAAATAGCTGTGTTCTCTGCTCTCCACTCCCTGCAGAGCTGGACCTGTGCAACTGGCTGAGGAGCTGCTCCATCCTGGAGTCACTGTGGGGGGAAGGGGCTGTTGGGCAACAGGACTCTGGCTTGGTGAAGGTTTGATGAAACAAGCGATGCAGAACAGAGTACTTGTGCTGTATTTGGGTGCTGAGAGTCCTGCCTGCTGCAGGGATCTGTGGGAGTCCACCTCTGTCTTTAAAATCCAGCCAAAAGCTTTAGCCCAGGAATGTTGCTTCAGGTCTTTCTGCCAGTCTGGAGCAGGCAGCATTTTGGCTCCGTGTTGTGACCCTGGAAAGGTGGAGGAGACCTGGCTGGGGCATGTTGTGCAATGGACCTGCCCAGCCCAGTCTGGGAACAAGGGAGGATTGGGGCTTGTCATGGCATGGGAAGGGTTTGGAGACGCCCACCAACCCCTTCCCAAGAGCTTCCAAAACAAGCAGCAGTTCTTTCAGATGTTTCTGTGGGGAGTTCTCTGCTTCCCTCCACCTCCCATGTTTCACCTTCTCTGTGCTTGTTCCCAGACAATAGGTGGCTTCTCTCAGTGCCTCATCCCATCCCACCCCACTGCTGCTCCCCAGCAAAACTGGGGACTACTTCTGCTGGGAATGGTCTAAGCTCTCCCCTGCAGTCCCTCACCTTCCTCACGAAGGTCTCCTCTTCTTCATGAGGAGAGAGAAGGGTGCTCCCTGGAGAGGGCTGCATCTGCTGATGCTTGTGCTGGCCTTCAGCAGAACCACCTTCCTTGCACCTTCCAGGATGGCTGAGCTCTGGCATGAGGGAAGGCAAACATGCAGCTGAAATATGGAGGTGGTCAGAAGATGTCCTGAATCCTGGCTAGGTAGTCCTGGCCTATCCAACCCTGACTCCTCCTTCAAGTGAGAACTTTGCTTCTGGGGGTCCTAGGGGAGTCAAAAGGATGGGATTGATTTCTCACAAACATGTGGTTCAAGATTCTGCCCTATAGACCCTCCTTAAAGACCTGGCTGGGTTGGGAGCATGCTCAGGACTGGTTTGCGTGCAGAGAGGAGATGCACCATGCACTGCAGAGGACAGCTCTTGCTCCTTGGGGCAGTTCAGCCCTGCTGCAGGTACTTCTGCAGGAGAGTGTTGAACAATGAAGCCTTAACAGAGACATCACAGCTGATTCCTTGCAAGATGAAGAGACATTGGGCAAGTGGCTGCTAAGCCAGAAGATCTTGTTTGGGGGCAGGTGAGGCCTCTGGTTTACTCCCGATGGGAGAGAGCTGGAGGTTGGAGCAGGCTCTGAAATTCCAGGCCTCAACATGAGGTGGTGCAAAGCATCCACATCCCATCCATGAGCTGGATCTGTGCTCCCTATGCAGCAAGCAAGGAGGAAGAGCTGAACGCCTTTGGGGAAGAGCTGAAGAAAAAGGAGGTGCTAATGAAAGCTACAGGAATGAAGTCATCAAAATACAAAAAGGAAACAAGAAGAGATTGTTCTGGGCGAACTCATCCATCCATGCTCACCTCCAGGCTGCCTGCTCTTCAGAAGCAGCGGGACAGGGGATGCAGGAGTTAAAAGCATTTTTAACCTCTCTGTGCTTTCCACCTAGGAACATCTTTGGAGGTGGATCCTGCCCTGTCCCTGGTGCCCTCTATCCAGTGGCATCCCAGGCACGTGGTGCGACTCGAGCGTCTCCATTCCACCTGTGTGATGCAGAAGCTGATGTGTTGCAGCCCTGGGCAGGATCACCTCTGCTCCCTGCGTCCAGCAGCATGCTCACAGCTGCCTGCTGCAAAACCTGGGACATGCACAGGTTCCGCTGTACGGGCTGCTGAGCCTCAGACCAGCTCTGTTGGCAGGAGATCTCCCCAGCCCTGAGGAACCTGACTCACTCTGGAGTGGTTAGCACATTAGCAGGGAGAGCTCAACCCTCCTGCTGCTCTGCTTGCTGCCCTGCTTGCTCCATTACCGTGCCACTT
Organism: Ramphastos sulfuratus; assembly: GCA_013399055.1. Taxonomy (NCBI): domain Eukaryota; kingdom Metazoa; phylum Chordata; class Aves; order Piciformes; family Ramphastidae; genus Ramphastos; species Ramphastos sulfuratus. Next base: position 330,553 of record WBNM01016695.1, on the reverse strand, counting down.
GGACCTGATTCACACAGACACACAGCACTCCTGTAATTGTCAGTATTTGCCCAAGGTCACCCCTGGCACCTCCAGCTTTGAGTGCAGAGGCCAGACTCATCCCAGAGCTCATCATGTGGTGAGCTAGGCTGCAGCTGTGGGTCATGCCTTAGGAAAACAGTTTGGGGCACTTAAAACCCGTGTCCTTCTGTCACTCAGCTGTGGTCTGGTGGGTCCCAGCCCACTTGGATCTGTTCTGCAAACTGAGCCTCAGCTCTGTGGCCCTGTGGCTGTTCCTTGGCCTGTGAGAGCACTAGCAGCAGCAGGTCTCTAAAGGGCAGAGGAAGGCTCTGTGGCTGGCCTCCACTGCAGTCCCCACCATGCTCCCCAGCCCTGTCAGCTGCCACCAGCACTGGGAGATGCTGTGACATTGTGATACTCCTCAGCTAGCCACCACTGCAGGATGCTCTCTGGGCTTTGCTGCTCCTAGGCAGCTGTGGGAGGAAGCCTGAAGATCTTAGAGTTCGGTCAGAGCTGAACTGTCAGCCCCTGCTCCCTAGCAGAGACCAAGGAGCCAGGCTGAAGGTTGGAGTCCCTGGATGCGGGGCTGTGCTGTGACTTCCTGCCATCTGCTCACTGCTGGCAGCCTTCTTCTCCAGCAGCCTGTGGCTTGTCTGGGGGCTGCACATCTGTGCTGTCACCCTCACTGTTTTGTCTGGCTGCCAGCATCAGGGGTGCTGAACAACCCAAACTGATCCCTGGCTACCTGCAGTGGCTGTGGCAGCCCTGGGCTTAGTCCTGCCCATCCAGATGGAGGACGTGGCTGTGCCAGGCTCTGCTCCAGCTGTTTGCCTGCTGCAGCTGCACAGATGTGAGCAGTAAGGTGTGGTCCCAGGACAACGATGGCTGATGTGACTTGGCCGTGGCTGCCTAGGCTGTGCCTGTAATAACAGAAAAGCAGAGAGAGTTTCATGCAGGCACTGCCCTGCTGGCAGAGCCCCTGAGATTGGTGGTTCCTCCACATGGCAGAAAGAGGTGGACTCTGCTGTGGCCATAGTGTTGACCTCCACTGCTCAGTCCCTTGCAGCCACCAGGTCACAGTGTGACAGCTACAACGTGTGCAGGGTGGCTGTGCAGGCACAGAGCAGTCTGTCTGCATAGTGATGGTGGCATCGAAGTGTGGTAAGAGCAGGGAACAGCTGCAGGTCCCTGCTCACCAAACCCTCTTCCAGCCCCTCCCTGTCTCACCTCAAGGAACTCCAGGAGCCAGGCTGTGTGTCCCTCATGTTTATTTTAAGCAGAGGGCTCATGAAGCATGTGGGCAGCCCTCAAACATAAATAACCCATACCGTGCAGACCCACCTTACATGGGATGAACACAAACGGGCTCCCCACCCTCATTTGCCTTTGATGTCCTTGCTGTGCACACACACACCTATACACACACACACACACCCACACGTGCTCCTCATGCACAGCCAGGCAGCCTCACCCAGCAGTGCTTCACCCTGGGGAGAGAACCAGGACAGCCTCTGCTTTCCCAGCTAGGAAGCAAACCCCTGATTTAACTGATTTTTCAGCTGAGTGGAACACAAACACACTGTTTTCTGCTGGGGAGCTAGGGCTGGGCATGAACCAAAGCATACGTGTGGTGCTCCATGACATAAGTACATATATGTTTCTTTGTGGTATAAGAACATATGTGACCCTCTATGACACGAACATATATAGTGCTCCATGACACAAGAACATATATTGTTCTCCATTATATCATTCTCTACAAGAAAGCTGGTGAGGGACTTTTTAGGGTGTTGGGTAGTGATAGGCCTAGGGGGAATGGATCCAAGTTAGAGGGGATTTAGATTAGATGTTAGAAACTCTTCACTGTAAGGGTGGTGAGACACTGGAACAAGTTGCCTGGGGAGGTAGTGGAAGCCCCATCCCTGGATGACTTTAAGGCCAGGCTGAATGTGGCTCTGAGCAACCTGATCTAGCGGAAGGTGTCCCGGCCCATGGCAGGGGGTTAGAACCAGATAATCCTTGAGGTCCCTTTCCAACCCTGTCAATTCTGTGATACAAGAACATACGTGGTCTTTCATGACATGAGAACGTATGTGGCCCTCTGTAAGAACATACATCGTTCTCCATGACAACAGACATCGCTGCCTGCGACATAAGAACATACATGATCCTCAAGACATAGGAACATATATGACCTTCCTTGCCATAAGAGCATGCAGGCCATGAGAACATGCATGGTCCCATGCACGCACACATGGGACCGTCTCTGACACAAGAACATCTGCGCTGCACTGTGCCACAGGAACATACACGGTCCTCCATGACGTAAGAGCGCACGGTACACACGCGGGAGCCTCCCCGCGCCCGAGGGTCCCGGCCACGCCGCTCCCCTCCGCCGGTTCTTCCCGCAGCGGGGCGGGCCCGCTCCGCCCCTCCTCGGCGTAAGCGGCGCTGCCCGGGACCCCGCGGCCAAACCTGGGGCGTGGCGTGGCCGAGAACAGGGCGTGGCCGGAGGCGTGGTCAGAGGCGGGGAGGGAACGAGATGGCTGCCCCGCCCCTTCGCCCCGCGCGCCTCCGCCGCCGTCTCGCGCGCGCCTGCAAGATGCCCGGGCCGCGGCGGGGCTGCCGCAGCCCGCGGGTAGGTACCGGCGGCATCGGGGAGGACACCGGGCAGCAGCACCGCGGGGTGGGGCGCCGGGACTGCCGGCCGAGCGCGGGTCACCGCCGCGTCCCTTCCCGGGGCTCTGCAGCAAGTGGCGTGGGGGGGGGTTCCTGGCCTTCCCGGGAGCCGGCGTCGGTTGGCCGGTCCCCGCCGCCTCCACTCTGCTCTCCCGACTCCGGAGCGTCTTGGTGATCCCGCGCCGGAGGGGATAACCAGAGGCTGCCCAGCACCTTTCCCCCCGACCCTCACCGCGGTGGGCAGCGGGAGCTCCGCGTCCTTCCCGGCCCTTTCCGTTCCCGGGAGCCGTCCTGCCAGGAGAGGCGATGTCCCGCCGGCGGAGCGGCACTTCCTTGGCTCTCCCCCACTCCATGCCAGACCCCTGTCCGCGGGGCTAGTGTCCCAGCACCTCTCTTACCCCCTGGTTACATCCCCGGTATAGCCGGTCCCGTCCCTCTGCCGCATTTGAGAGCCCAGCACGTTTTGGTTCCCGGTTCCCGCTGCTGTCGGAGAGGAGCTCGATGCAGAGCCGCTGCCTTGCGCCGCTTCCCGTTCCCTCTCCCAGCGGAATGTCACGACTTCAGTCGCGATAAAGTTTGGTGAAATGGAGGCGAGGAGGTAACGGGTACTCCCGGGTCTGGCACCAGGAGTGACACGGGAGGAACTGGCTTGAGCGCCGCTTGTACCGGTGCGGCCTCGCTGTGGCACCGGCATCCGGGCGGTGTTGGGTGGGACACTGCCTGGGTATCGCAGCCTGGTGTGCGCGGAGGTGGTGCGGCTGGCTGGCAGCGGCACTGGGAACCTGCTGAGCTGTGGAAAGGTGCCCGGGAATTTCACGTCCTTATCTTGCTTCATTTATGTGTCTTGCCCCCAAAATGCACAGACCCCTGTGCCGTCGTGGGGATGTGCAGCTGGAGGTGGCCGTGACCGCGCTGGGGTGGCACAGGGCGGCTCAGCCGAGCGAGTGCTGGAGTTTGAGCGGAGGGCAGATGGCTCATGTTGCTCCATCGCCTCCTCGAGTCCCGACACGCCAGGTGCTGATGGCTCCGGCGCTGCCTGCCCGGCCTGGCGCTGGCCCAGACCTCGGCGTGCTCTCGAGCAAGCCCCTGAACCTCTGTCGAGCCCTTCTGGTCAGAAGGAGGCTTAGGGCAATCGGCTCTGCTTGAGGAGCTGCTGAGGCCAGGCCAAAGCTGGCAGTGTCGTGGTGCCAACTGAAGTGTGCCCGTTGGATTGGGGCATTGATGGCTCTTGGGTGGCATTGGCTCAGTGGCTGGGTCACTGCTGGCCAATGCTGCCAGCCCCTCACCCTGTGTACACGGATTCCAGTGGGGTTTGAGCTGCTCCTTGACCCGTGTAACAAGATCAGCAATGCCCTTCCGTCCATCTGTCCTTCTGTCCTGACCTCCTCTGCACAGTAAGGCATGGTATGTGTGCCACGGTGGGGCTGCCTGCAGAGGACTAGGGGCGGCAGACCCCACCCCCCCAGCTTTTGTGGATGCTGTGGGCTCTGTGCTCTGGTTATCGCGGCTGTGTCTCACTACTGGGAGCAGACTCCAGACTCCTTGCTGGGCTTTTCCCCCCAGTGAAGGGGTGACAGCAGCCACAACACAGGAGGAAGGGTTTTGATGGTCTCAGCATGGGAATGCTCCTGTAACCAAGGGTGCCATTCCTTGAGGATGTTTCTGGGAACAGCCAGCACATAGGGCAGAGGTGTGAGGAGGAAGAGCCAATGCTGGCAGTGGGAACAGTTGCATCAGTTCAGGCAGGTGCTGTGGTTGCTACAAGAGCCCTGGCTGTGCCAGCTCCTCTCCACCAGCATGACAGGCAGGTCTGTGCCCTGCGGAGTATTTTGTGGCACTGAGTGGAAGCAGAGCGTGTGTGCAGGGTCCCAAGACTGGCACTGCTTGTGCTGGGGATGGTGCTGTGGGAAAAGGAAGGAAGCTGTGTTGGGGGGCAAATTCCCTCCCAGGTGGAGCATGTCTGCAGGCAGGTGGCACAGGTACAGCTCGGGGCTGACATGCTGATGGTTTGTGTGTCGTACGCATACATGTTTCTGAGCAGGGCGGGATCGTCCCTGGCACCACGTGAGGCTGTTAAATGACTTATTGTTAAAATCAGGATTGGTTTATCCCTGGATCATCTCCTGGAGGGAATGGAGGTTCCAAACCTGTGCTTGGATTTCTCATCTTGAGCCCCTTAGGCTGTGCTCTGAGCGGGTTTCAGGCCACAGGACTGGCTAGAGGAGAGATGGGAATTTGAGCCTGTTAGCTCAGCTCCTAGGGGTCCTCACATCTTGGAAGCTGGTGGCTGGAGGGATGGTGGCTCACAGCTGTCCCAATGGCAATGGTGGAACCAGAACTTTCTCTGCAGGCTGTGCAGCCGGTTCTGTAACCAAAGCTAACGAGCCCTGTGATTATTTTGTACCCTTGGAGGGAGTTTCTGCTTTCAGTAACATGCCCACCGTCGCTCTCTGGAAACTTCCTGTGGGCTGGAGCTCCCTGCTCTGGGGCGAGCCAGCAGAGTGTCTCTGGAGGGGTTGTGGCAGCAGAGGGTGGGAGGGACAAACAACTTGGGGAGGTTTGGGCTCAGGGCTTGAACCTGTGCTTGCTGCTTTTCCGTATTTTCAATGCTCTTCTACTAGCAAGCGAGTGCACATCGCAGCCCAGCAAGTGCCAGCCTTACCCTCAGCTCTGCCAGCCTCACCATTAGTAAGGGGATGCGATGTGGCAGTTGATGGCACTGGGAGAGGCTGAGAGTGCCATTGCCTACTGGTGTGGAGCCCGGGGTGCTGAGGATGCCAGGGCAGGGGGTCACTGGTAAGGAGAATGGGGCAACTGTGTGCAGCTGAAAGATGCCTTGTGTGGTGCGAGGGCGTCGGGGCCACGGCTGCCGGCGGCTGTGGCAGCGTCGTGTCTCGCCCTGCGGATCCTCTGCCGCCTTCCTGTTTTCCTACACCCTGCTGCCAGGAACCAGCCCCTTGGCTCTTTTTGCCAGCAACCCAGGACCTGCTTCTGGTCTGCTGGGAGTGGAGAGGGGCACGGTGCCCAGCCTCGAGCCCGTGGCTTCTGTGGTTTTTGGGGGTGCCATAGGGCAGAGCTGGGGCCCTGCCACGGTCACTGAAATATGCAGTGCTCGTTTGCCCTCCCCCTGCTCCTCACTGCAGCCCTGAGCAGGCTGGGGAGGGAGGCCAGCGGCAGAATAGCTCCTTTTGTGCCTCTGGACACGCTGGCCTTGCTCAGGAAACCGCTCATTGTGTTCTCTGGCAGCGCCAGCCTCCCCATAGCCTCCGCTCCTGCCCCTGCTCCGTTCCTTGCCCCTAGGCTGCTCTCGGCCCTGTCTCCAAGCTTGTCCTGTGCCTGGGGGCGGTTGGGATGAGGACCTTCTTCTTGCTCAGCTGGAGCATGGAAGGCATCCTCCTCTTCCCCACTCCTCCCTGCTTGGCAACACCCACCAGTACAGTGGGGAGAGGACTGGGGTATTACCCTTCAGGACTGTCCTGGTGTGGGGACAGGGCTTGGTGACAAAGAGCTCACTGTGCCCAGCTGCCCCTTGCCATGCCCAGCCCAGTCATGCTGTGCCCCTTTGCTCTGTGCTGGGTGACAGCAGGCCCCATGAGACTGGGGTGCACCCAGCCCTTGCACAGGGTCTCAGGGTGGGGGTCAGGCATGTCTGTGTGGGAGTTCGGGCTTTGTTTTGCCCTCTTCCCATGCCCCATTTCATCTCCTTGGTGCTGGGCTGCTTTTGTGCAGCACAATTACCCTCACATCAGTGGCTGGGCTTGGCTTCCTCCTTGAGCAGACCAACCCACCATGCCTCTGGGTGCTGAAGGGCAGGGAACACTCCTCTGCCACCCCTTCCCCTGCTCCCCTCTCTGCTTTGGCGTCTTCTTTGCAGCCAGGCTCAAGACATTGTCCTTCTCTTGTTCCCTCAACCATCACAATGTCCTCTTTAGTTCCTCTGTGATGTTCCCTTCTTCTGCACAGTGGCATCTGTAGGGGATGCGGACTGCCCCAGTGTCATACCAGCATTGCAGAAGCCATCACTCTCCCATCACTGATGTACCTGGAAAAAGCTCTGAGGCTGCTCCTGGCCTCAGCCAGGGCCAAGCTGGGTCAGCCTGGGCACAATAGGGGCTGTGCTGAGCCAGGGGAGTCTGAAATTGAAGAGGAAATGGCTTGTGGGGTTCAGAGTGTTTCTAATGTGACCTGTGCTGGCTGTGCTGTGCTAAGGGAACTGCTTGGGAGCTTGCAGTGGGCAGCCAGCTCTTTCCTGGCTGACTCTCAGCTGGTTTCCTTTTGGGGCATTTCCTGTGGGATTTCCTCGCTTCTGGAGGAAGAGGGTTTGGGTGGGGTCTGGTTGGAAGGGGATCTTCAGCCAGAGTGCCTGTATGAGCTGGGATGCTGGGCGGACTGAAAGCAGTGCTGGACTTTGTGCTCTCTGAATGAGGGAGCAGAGAGACTCAGTGGAAGGAGGGATGGCTCTGGAGGGGTTTTTGGTTGTTTGGGGTTTTATGGGTGGTTTGCTTATTTCACAGCAGTTGCAGAGCTGGATGCTGTGAGCTCTCGGGTCTCAAAGCTGGGTATTTTATGTATCTTGCTGTCTGGATTCTACTTGAGAGGGAAAAGGGAAACCCAGCAGCTTGTGCAAAGCCAACGTGAGAAATAACTGGAATCCTGCTACGTCATTGAGCAGCTGGGGGCAGATCTAGGAGAAGCTTCCTGCAGGCCGTGCAAGCAGACATCTACAGGTCCTTGTGCCAGCGCTGCCTGTGAGGGATTCGGTGTCTGCCCAGAGCGCCGGGGCTGTGCCGGCCCTCAGTGACACAGCTTGGGATGCTGCTGTGAAAGGAGCTCTGTGCTATGCAGAGCACTGTCACTGTTGGTTGTGACTGGAATCTGTGTCTGGAGACATGAATTGCTGGCTCTGTTTGTTTACTCCTCGTCTGCAGGAGCTCGACCACAGCAGGCTAATGGCCCAGGAATTACATTTCATTTTAATACACAAACCCAATTTTGTGCTGGTTTGACCAAAGGGAGGAGAATTAACTTCAGAGAGCGGCCAGTGAGCTTCCTGAAGTAAGGCTGAAGCTCAACATGATGCATGTGAGCTGGCTGAAGATCTGCTTGGGAGCAGAAAGCAGATGCGTGCATACAGACTGCTCTGAAACGCAGCAGGGGAGGGAGCTCTGCTGCCTTTCCCTGTTCCTCCTGTCTGTCTAGGATGCTGGGATGCTCCAGGCACAGGGGCGGGATGCTCCAGGTGCAGAAGATATCCAGAAGCTCTGAGTTGTTGCAGAAATATATTGTCTCAGGCCACGTGAAGACTTTTTGTTTATCTCAAAGCATCCAACGTGTTCCTGGTGCTGGCACTGGGGAGCTGCTGGAGCTGTGGCAGCATGTCCTGGGAGCAGCCTGCTCACGTTCCCTGAGCACTGCCCATGAACGAGGTCACCATCGTTCTTCTGAGGGCTTTTCCACATTCTCCTCTGCCTGGAGCTGAGCAAGGCTGGAGCACCCAGCGGGGCTCCCGAGCACCAAGCTCACCACACTGGTTGAGCAGCCTCACCCCAGTGTCCCTGGGCTTGCCGTGCAGCTGCAGCTCCCTGGGGCCTGACCCCAGCTCTCTAACCATGTTTCTCTCTGCTGCTTTGCTTTAGCTCCCTTCCAGAAGTGGGCTCCGATTTTTATTTCCTTCTGCTCAGAGGTTTTCCCTGGCTTGGCATAGCTCTAACTCTTGCTGCCTGCTGCTGGAAGTGCTTGCATGCTGCAGGAAAGAGAGATGGCTGGGCTTTGTCTTGCAGGAGGGTGCTAGGTGCCCAGCTACATGACCTGGGGCCTTTTCCATGGTGAGCAAGCCTGGCCACAATCATCTCACTTGGTGTGTTCCTTCTTCTCCATGACTGGTTGGTGGGAGAAGGCCTCTGGGATCTCTGCTGGCCCCACAGCCATACCTGAGGTTCTTCTCAGCCCATGCTTTTCTCTGCTCTGCCTCTCAGGCTTGCTTTCCTGCTGGGAAATGTCCTGTTTCTTCATCCATGAGGGGCAGGTACCTCTTCTTCATCCTTTCTGGGACTGCTGAATGAGGTGGATGCCTTGGTGACGGAGGACACAAAGAAGGCAGAGTTACTAAATGCCTTCTTTGTCTCTGTCTATACTGCTGGAGACTGACCTCAGGAGCCCATGACACCTGAGGCACCAGAGGAAAGCATGACAAAGGAGTCTTCCCTGGTTGATGAGGACTGGGTTAAGGAACAGCTGAGTAATCTGCACATCCATAAGTCCATGGATCCTGATGGCATGCACCCATGGGTGCTGAGTGAGCTGGCACAGGTCATTGCCAGACCACTCTCCATCTTCAGTAAGTCATAGCAGACAGGAGAGGTGCCTGGGGACTGGAGGAGGGCAAACAACACTCCAGTCTTCAAAAAGGGGAAGAAGTAGGACCTAGGTAACTATAGACCTGTCAGCCTCACCTCCATCCCCGGGAAGGTAACGGAGCAACTTATCCTTGGTGCTGTCCTTAGGCATATCAAGGACAATGGGGCCATTAGGAGCAGTCAGCATGGTTTTACCAAGGGGCAGTCATGTTTGACCAACCTGATAGCCTTTTATGAGGGCATAACCAGGTGGATTGATGATGGCAGAGAAGTGGATGTGGTTTATCTTGATTTCAGTAAAGCATTTGAGACTGTCTCCCACAGCATCCTTCTGGCTAAACTGAGGCAGNCAGTGCAGAGCCACAAAGATGATGAAGGAAATGGAACATCTCTCTTACAAAGACAGACTGAGGGACCTGGGGCTCTTTAGCTTGGAGAAGAGGAGACTGAGAGGTGACCTCATCAATGTTTATAAATGTGTAAAGGTGAGTGCCAGCAGGCCAGAGCCAGGCTCTGCTGGGTGATGCCCAATGACAGGACAAGAGGCACTGGGTGGAAGCTGAGACATAGGAAGTTTCATGTAAACATGGGGAGGATTTTTTTTCTCTGTGAGCGTGGCAGAACACTGAAACAGGCTGCCCACAGTGGGTTGTGGAGTCTCCCTCTCTGGAGATATTCAGAACCTGCCCGGACATGTTCTTGTGTGAGCTGGTGTAGGTGATTCTGCTCTGGTGGGGGGGTTGGACTGGATGAGCTTTGGAGGTCCCTTCCAGCCCCTGACATTCTGTGATTCTGTGGTTTTTCTCCTTAGCTGCCAAATCCAGACCTGATACTTCCTGGCTTCCCGTGAAAGAAGGGAGCCCAGCTTCTGGTTGTCATTGGAGGATGCTTTTTTGGGTGCTGGCTGCTGTCACCTTCATGCCCCCTTGTCTCCATGTGTGAAACATTGGCATTTTTCTGGCACGAAATGTCTCAGCCATTTTTCATCCCTTTTATCTGGTTCCTGAAGTCCTTTACACCACCTGAGTAATCGTCAAGCAGCTTTGTGGCCCTGCTTGTCAAGAGGTGGTTTGGGCTGGCCTAGGGGGGTCATTAGTGGCAAGGTGATATCTGTCACTGATTGAGATGCTGCAGGGCTGAGGTACCCTCAGACCATGGGGTGGTGATGCTCTCTGCTGTGCCAGGGCTGCCATGTGAGCCCCAGCCTCAGCTCTGGGCATCTCTGCAGGGTCTGTGAACATTACAGTTGCCAAGTGCAGTTTCCCTCTTCCCTCAGATCCTGACAAGAGCCCTTCATTGGCATAGAGCAGGGGTTGTGTGTGCCCTGCCTCTTGTGCTGCCTCCCTCAGGCAGCCTGCAGGAGGAATTAATTCCCTTTGTAGTTCCCTGCTTCCTCTCATCAGCTGCATCTGAGGAGAGCTGCAGGGGATGGTGAGGGACCCCACTGAGCCGTCCCAAGTGCCTGTCAGAGCATGGTGAGGTGCTCAGCTTGACTGAGCCTTACTGGCTGGGAGTGTGGGATGCTATGCCAGGGACCAGGGGTGGTGGGGCAGCCTGGATGGCTGTAATCCTCAAGGAGACAAGGTGGGTTGTGTGGGTGTTCAGTGTGCTGGGAATGAGCCTGTGCTGGGCTTCGGAGCAGCAAGTCAAGGGTTATGCCATGGTCTTTAGCTGAATTCTGAGCTGCTTGAAGAGCTGCTGGTGCTCACCCAGCCGTGTGCTCAGGACCTGCTTTGCTTCGTGTTTAATTGTCTTCCTGTCATGAGCCATGGGACTGCTGGTGGACCTTTCTGGTCCTGCTGAGAGCATGGCTGTGATAGAAAACTCATTGCCAGCCCAGGGCTGCTCCAGAGGATGCTGACAGGGTCATTACTGGTGGAGCATCCTGTAACACAAAGCCTGAGAGATTGGGTGCTAGGTGGCATCCAGAATAGAAGGTGAGACATAGAGCAGGTGATGGCTCTGCCATACTGATCCCCTCTGTGTGCTGGAGTCTCTTTGCTCATGCTGTAGAGCCTGAACTGCACTGCATGTGCCTCCTAGCATACCCAGGGTGTTGTGCTAGCAGCTGGAACCTGGAGCTGGCCCTACTGTGCCATGCACCCTCCTTCCTGTATCCCTGAGCCCGTGCCAGATCTGAGCTGCAGATATTTCCAGCCTGGCACTATGGGCTGAGTGACAAAACCAGCCAAGCTGGAGCTGCAGAAAGCAGAGCGTGGTGCCTGCTGGTGGGCGGGCATCACACAGTGGTGGCAGCACCAACAAGCAGAAAACATCCAGCTCTGCAAAGCCAGCACCAGCTGCTCTGTGTTGGTCATGATGAGGGAGACTGGGGAGCTGTGGACCTGCCAGCAGCTCCGTGTCACTGCAGCAAGGTGGCTATCAGGGGCAGGTTGCCTTGGGCAGGGGCTGGCTGCTGAGCTCTCTGAGCACCTTGCTTTGAGCTCAGGGCTCCCAGCCTGGTGGGGAAGAGTTTGCAAATATAACTGCAAAATAATCCCTGTGCTGGCTGGAACACGACTGTGGAAGAGCTGAGCTGGCTGAATTGGTGCTTTCTGGGTTTTTTGAGATGAAGTCTGAAAATGCTTATGTGCAGAAGTGATTGAGGGCTGGAGAGCCCTCTCCAAAGGGATGCTAATGGCTGTGAGTCACCTCGGAGTGAAGGAGCATTTCTTGAAAGGCTTCAAATGACTTGTTTAATGTGCTGGCAAAACACCCAGGGAGCTCTGACGTCCCTGTCCCTCTGTCACCCTGCAGTGCTGGGAGGAGGACTTGGGAGATCTAGCTGAAAGAGCACTCCCCGGGAGCCAGGGTAGGAAAATGTTTAAAAATATTGCACTGACTTGAGGACAAGCTTTGATTTGTCCCTCTCATAAATGAAGAGGGTCTGCTGCTGTAGCAGCAGAGGGTCTCTGTCATCCTCTGTCGCAGTGGTGGAGGGATTAGAGTCTGGAGCTGGGCTGCACCCTCCATGCTGGAGCCTGGCAGCAATGCGGGAGCTTCCTGAGGGGTTTGCCTATTGCTGATCTGATGCAGCACCACTGACTGTGCCATGCTGGGAGTGGAGCAGGGCTGGGACATGGGTGCGAGCTCTGTCCCCAAACCACCTGTGCTGGGACCCTTGGTGTGTGGGTGCTTGCAACTTGGATGGTGCCTGGAACTGTTTACACTGGGAAAAACGTGTTCCCAGATCATGTGCCTGGTGCCCCAGCCTCCTGCACAAGGGGAATCCAGAACGTGTGCCTGGTACTCCAGCCTCCTGTGCAAGGGGAATCCAGAACGTGTGCCTGGTACTCCAGCCTCCTGTGCAAGGGGAATCCAGAACGTGTGCCTGGTGCCCCAGCCTCCTGTGCAAGGGGAATCCAGAACGTGTGCCTGGTGCCCCAGCCTCCTGTGCAAGGGGAATCCAGAACGTGTGCCTGGTGCCCCAGCCTCCTGTGCAAGGGGAATCCAGAACGTGTGCCTGGTGCCCCAGCCTCCTGTGCAAGGGGAATCCAGAACGTGTGCCTGGTGCCCCAGCCTCCTGTGCAAGGGGAATCCAGAACGTGTGCCTGGTGCCCCAGCCTCCTGTGCAAGGGGAATCCAGAACGTGTGCCTGGTGCCCCAGCCTCCTGTGCGAGGGGAATCCAGAACGTGTGCCTGGTGCCCCAGCCTCCTGTGTGAGGGGAATCCAGAATGTGTGCCTGGTGCCCCAGCCTCCTATGCAAGGGGAATCCAGAACGTGTGCCTGGTGCCCCAGCCTCCTGTGCAAGGGGAATCCTGGAGCAGCGAGTTCCTGGGCTGATCCCTTGGTCCCTGGCGTGTTGCTTCGTAGAATAGAGCCATAGAATCATTAAGGTTGGAAGAGACCTCCAGGATAACAAGTCCAGCCTTCCACCCAGCACCTCCATGGCCACTAGACAATGTTACCAAGAGCCATGTCCCCATATTTCTCAAACACCTCCAGGGATGGTGACTCTGGGCAGCCTGTTTCAATACCTGACCACTCTGGCAGGGAAGAAACTTTACCTTACATCCAGACCAAACCTTAAGACCTCTTAAGTGTTCTGTGTCTTTCAGCTGCCACCCATGGGGCAAGCTGCACCAGCCTAGGTGCCTCTTCCTGAGTGTGGCAGGGAGGAGAGTGTGAAAGTCCAAAATATCTGCTACTTGCATTGTTTGTGCCCTGAGGTCAGCGCTAATTATTCCTCCATTGTCTCCAGTTCCTACAGGAAGCTTTGTTTGTCCGTGTTTATCTTTGGTTATCCTGCCTGCCCTGCCAGGAACCCGATCCTGGGAGCTGATGGATTCAAACCCACACGGGGCATCACCACAGCCTGGGAGTTCCCAGCTCTCTGGCAGCCCTGCAGCTGCGTCAGAGGGGTTGTGGTTGGGGACTGGAGGCTGGAAGAACCTTTGAGCTATTGGCACCAAAGCAATGTCTGCAGCTTTTCCATGGGCTGGGGGCTGGTGCAGCACCAGGCACACATTGCTCTGCAGATCGCTGGCTGGGGGCACACCGTAGACCTTTGCAGGCTGAAAGCTGATGGAAGCCTTGCTCCAGGTAGTTGCTTCTGGTCTTTTTGAAGCTATGTCTTCCTTGCAGTTAGAATTTTCTCCCAGTGCCACTTTGGAGCATGGTGGGGGGATGCCAAGCACCAGGCTGGCACACTCAGGCTCTGCATCTTTGCTGTGCTGGGGCTGTACCCTGCTTGAGGAACCCATTCTTCGGCTGTGGATTTGTCTGCATTCTTTCTCCCAGTAAATGTCCCTTGAGGGGCCCTGGGCAGCACCACTAATGCTCCTTCTGTGCCATGCTCTTGTTGCAGCAGCACTGGACCCTTCCCAAGTTTGAGTCTGTGTCTTGGTCTTCTCCTGACTCTTTCTTGCAGGGGACTTTGCCATGAAGCCTAACTCATTGGTCATTTCTCAGCACCTCTTTAAAGCCTGCTTGCCTGTGAGTGAGCAGTGCTGGTGTCCTGCCTTGAGACTTGGTGGCTGGCCAGGAAATACTGGAGTAGGGGTCACCCATGGAGCGCTGTCCCTAGGAATGCTTATCCCTTGGAACAGCGCTGGGGCTGCAAGCACTGGAGCAGGCTGCTGCTTCTCCAGCCTCTGGAGAGATCGAGGAGTCCACCCCTGAAATGCAGTGCTCCTCAGAGCCCCAGCTGCTCCGAGGTTGGGGGGATTACACACTGCCTCACCTCGCTCTGCTCTGCTGAAGGAGCTGAGCTTCCATGGCTAGTGCAGCTGGAAAAGGTGGTGGTGGTGTGGGGTCCCTGCAGCCAGTGGCTGTGGGCTGGATGTGGGGTGCGTGGGTTGGGCCTCTGTCTTTGCCAGGCTGTGTGTTTCTGTGCAGCATCCATCTGGGGGATGAGAGCCAGGCTTGCTCCTGAGCCCAAGAGGTGGTTCTGAGGCAGCAGCTGCTGCTGTGCTGGGTTGGCAGCTGTGCCCTCCCTTGTCCTTGCAGGGCCAGGGGCCGGTGCTGGGCTGGAGCTGCAGCTGCATTGCAGGCTGAGGCAGGGGCAGGACTCAGAGCTGCAGGGTGTGCTTGGAGCAGAGCTTGAAGCAAGAAGCTGCTGCCGTGTGTGGCCTGGCAGGAGCCAGCTGGGCACACGTCTGTTCTTGAGAGCTGATATGAGTGGTGTGCTTCACTCTCTGCCGGGCAACAGCCACCCACCCTGCTGGGCAGTGGAGGAGAAGACCTGGACCAGAGTGGCAGGACAGCAGATAACTGCAACAGAGGTGGTGAGACCTGGGGCGGGGCAGGGGGTTGGCAGACAGGGTAGGGAGGGTGGCAGGGGACGGCAGGGCTACTGGTGCCAAGGCCACGGGAGTCCTGAACATGCCAGTTTGGTGGCATGCCAGATCCCCAGCTGCTGTTCTCAGAGACTGGGCTGTGAGTGGTTCATTCACAGCTGCTCCAGCTGGGGAAGGTGGGGCTGCTCCTGCTGCCACTGCAGCCCCTGGAGCTGGGTGTCTGTGGACATCCCTGGCTCTGGCATTGCTGTGACCCTCCTGGCATTGCTATGACCTCCTGGCTGTGGGGCTCCAGCCCCTGAGCTGCGGTGGCAGGTGCTGGCAGAAGGGCTGGGGAGGCTGTGATGGATGGATGACCATGGCATGGTGCATGGAGAGGTCTGCGAAGGGCATTGCCCCCCAAGGCTGCCCCCAAGGAGGGTGATGGGCACCGTTGCTGTGTGGAGCTGAAGCACTGCAGCTGCTGAGCAGCCTGCATGGCGAGGGGCTCACGTGCCTGCCTGCAAAAGCTGCAAGCAAAGTGCAGAAATCTCTGCCTGCCTTGCATGCTGTCAACTCCTAATGCCGGCTCCCTCAGGAGTGTTTGGGGAGCAGGTGCTGTGCCAGAGGGCCCACGGGAGCACTCGGGAGCTGTCACCTCGCTGAGCAGGGCAGAGCGCGGTGCCTCGTGACACTGCTTGTAAGATCTTCACTTTGACCAGGATGTTCCTGGAGAAAAACCAGATGAGCTTTGTTTGGTGCTTGCCCCTCTGATGTCTTGGAGGTGAATGAAGCTTTGGTCTGGTGGAGGCCTCATGGGTTTTGGCCAGAGCATCTATGCCCTGTGCAGGTACCTGAAGACAAGCTCCTTGATGCTGCTTCTGCTTCCTGGTGAGCTGATATGAAGTGTGAGTTGTGCTGGGCTCCACCAAGGGCTTTGCCTCTACAGGTGTAACATTCAGCTCCGTCTGTGGAGGCTGCTGTGGATGCTGGTGGGCTTGGGGTGCTTTAAAGGTCCCCATAAATCCAAGGGATGTGCTGCAAGGCCAAACCCTGATGATGGTGATGGGGAGCACAGCGTGGTGATGGCTTGAGTTCCTGTGTGGGCTTAAAACAACACCCCAGCCCCCTGCTTCATCCTGCCTTGCAACGCAGCCAGGCTGGACAAACAGGACATCAGCAGCTGATGGTTTCACAACAGGCCAAATCCCTTCTCTAAATCCTACTACCCAGCTGCACCGGTGGCATATGCAGATGGAGGGTTTCTCAGCATTGCCGGGACAAATGGTGCCATCAGTTGATTGCCCAGCTGTTAAAGTCATCAGCCTTTGGAACCCATGGGGAAGGTTCAGCTCTGTGCTGGCAAGAGAGCAGGGACAATAGAGCAGGCTGGGCACATGAGGTGCTGAGCTGGGGCAGCTGTTTGGGGGAGCACTGGAGATAGCTGAGTTGAAGGCTTCTTGTTTGTGTAGGAACTGCAGCAGTCCTGGGGGAGTGATGGGTGGTGGAGGCTGATGGAGCTGCTTCACAGGCAGAGAGATGATTTGGTTGGGAGGGGGCCTTAAGAGGCCATCTGGTCCAACCCACCCTGCAGGGCCATCTGCAACTAGAGCAGGTTGCTCAGAGCCACAACCAACCTGGCCTGGGATGGTTCCAGGGATGGGACATCTCTCACCATTCTGGATGACCTGGGCCAGGGTCTCACCACCCTCTTATTCAGAAGAAAAGAGACAGAAAACGAGATAGAAAATGAAATGCCCTAAAGCAGAGTAGCTGGAGGGACAGCAGTGGGGATGCTGATAGCTGCTGAAGATGCTGGACCCATGGTGCTGCTGGGGCTGAAGCATCCTGGCTTGGGGCAGTGACAGCATGGTGGCTACTGAGGTTGGAACAGGCTGCCCAGGGGAGTTGTGGAGTTTCGCTCTCTGGAGAAATTCAAAGACCCACCTGGATGCATTCCGGCATGATCTGCTCTAGGTGATCCTGCTCTGGCAGGGGGATTGGACTGGATGATCTTTGGAGGTCCCTTCCGGCCCCTAACCTTCTGTGATTATGTTGTGCAGAGTTCGTAGGGGGAATAATCCCATCTTTGGGGAAACCCAACCAAACCTGTTTGTGCAAGCTGTCTAAGGGGCAACTCAACAGCTAGGCACGGGAGTCCTCCCAGCCCCACAAGCTCTGCTTGGGCACAGAGCCTGATAGGAGAAGTTGAGGAGAAAGGGTATGATGTGAGGAAGTGGAACGGTTCCATCCCACCAGTTAGGAGAGCGTGGGCAGTGGTGAGGATGGACTTCCCCAGGGGAATGAGGTGCTGTGCTCAGGGAGAAATTAAAGAGCAGCGGAGGACCGTGGCTGGTGAGCTGCAACCAGCAGCTCTGGAGGAGTTTAACAGCGAGCACGGAGTAGCCTCTCATTAAACGACTGCAGCAAGGGAGTGCAGCTGCTTCTACCCTGTCCTTCATTTGGAGAGGCATGGGAAAGACTGGGAATTGCAGAGCTGCTGGCTTTATGGTGGCAAATTGGCTGAGAAAACAATTAAAGCTGGTGTGGAAGTGTTCCTGCCTTGGTGTGATGGATTAAGAACAACAATGTTAGGCTTTTGTACAGGAAATCCAGTGTAATCAGGGCTTGTGCCTCCTCCTTTCAGTACTGCAGAAAGTGACTGGGAGAGCAGGTGGAGGATGAGCTCTTTGTGTTTGCAGGCCTTGGACAGGTTTCTGAGTTCCTGAGGGAATTGTTGAGGCAGGAGCTGTGGGAGGAAAGGCCAAATTCAGTGCCATGCTTTCAGGTTTATGGGAAGGAAAGAGCAAGTGAAAGGAGCAGTGCTGCAGTGCTGGCCTGGCCAGGGGGATGCTTGTAATCAGAGGGGTGCTGGTGCAACAGGGGGGATGCTCAAGGTCAGAAGGATGCTGGTGAACCAGGGGGATGCTTGTGGTCAAAGGGATGCTGGTCAACTGGTGGGGATGCTTATAGACCCGGGGTGGGGATACTTATGGTCAAGAGGATGTTGGTGAACCAGGGGGAATGCTTATGGTCAGAGGGATGCTGGTCGACCAAGGGACATGCTCAAGGTCAGAAGGGTGCTGGTGAACCAGGGAGAATGCTCATGGACCAGGAAGGATGCAGGTGAACCAAGAGGGGGTGCTCATGGACTGGGGGGGATGCTTGTGGTTGGAGGGATGCTCATGGATCGGGGGGGATGCTTAATGGCCTAGAACCATACTCATGTCCAGGAGCTGCTCCTCAGCTGTAGGAGCTTTAAGCCTGCAATCCCCTGTTAAACATGCACAGCAGCTCCACACGCAGCAGCCTGTCGAGGTTGCAAGCCAAGCACAGAAAAATGAGGAACTGCTCGGCCTGAACTGGCTGACTGAGCCTGACTGCCTCACTCCGTCCCCCGAGGACCTTCGTTAGGCAGGAGCTGCTGCTAATTGCACAGTCGGGGCCGGTTTTCCCCGTAAGACCCTGCTTCTCCTGGGACAGGAGACCTGTCCCAAGGGCAGATGTAGGGCAGCTGGTTTTAGGGCTGACGTTTGGGTAGCAGAGGGGGTTTGGCAGGGTTAGAGTGTAGCAGGGGGAAGCCCATGTCCCACTCAAATGCCTGCTGCTGCCGGAGGGTCCCACTGACTGTGGCAGGGCTGCCTGGGAGCTGGAGCTCGTCGGAGCCAGGCTGTGGCTGCTGGATGGGTTTTTATTTCTCCCTGAAGAGCGATCCAATTTCGAGCTAATTTTCACGAGGACAACAAAAAGCACACAGACAACTGCTGCCCGGGTTTCATATCCTGCTGTCGTGCAGCCAATTAAGGGAAGGGTTCCGTATTTTTTTTTTTTTTTTTTTTTTTTAGCACTGGGGTGGAGCAGTGTGGCTGTTCCTGAGCCTCTTTCTTGGAAGTGGCTGAGCAGTTTGGGCTGCAGCCTTTCTGGGGAGGGGAAAAAAAGGACAGGAGGAAAATCAGGGGAGGGAAGAAGAAAATAAATCACAGTTGATGTGGAAGATACCAGCCTGAAGAGTTAATGTGGAGAGGAGAGGTGGTTTGCAGAGTGGGGCTTTGAGGGACTGGGAGG
Organism: Ramphastos sulfuratus; assembly: GCA_013399055.1. Classification (NCBI taxonomy): domain Eukaryota; kingdom Metazoa; phylum Chordata; class Aves; order Piciformes; family Ramphastidae; genus Ramphastos; species Ramphastos sulfuratus. The sequence goes on along the minus strand of WBNM01016695.1, from coordinate 311,735 downwards.
AATTTCAAGTGGGCTCAGCAAACACTCGTGCAAGTGAGGCTGGTGGAGATCAGAGGTGTATTGGAGGGGAAGCCTCACTGCAGGCAGTTGCTGTTGGATATAAATGCTCTGCAGTGGTTTGGGAAGGGGGATACTGCTGTGTCCAGCTTGGCAGAGGCTGATGCTTGCCATGCACAAGGCACATGGACCTGTGCCACCAAACAGCAGTGAACCCAAGGTGCCAGGTGGGACAAGGTATTTTAGCCTGATCAACCATCACCAGTTCTATGGGAATGACATGCTGATGCCTGGGGAGCAGTGAGAATTGCGCCCTAAATCAATCAGACCCACTGCTCTCAGGGTTTGGGGAGGGCTGTGGCATCCCTGGGCTATGGAGCTGGCCCTGAGCAGGGGTAGGGTGACTGACCCAAGATGTAGTTGTGACCAGGGAATGAGCAGAGACTGCAGCTATTGGCTTTGAACACAGACATAAGGCTCTGTATAGATTTTTGGTATCCAAACTCCATGACCTGTGGGGTGTTGTGATGTGTGAGTGAGAGCTGTCCTTCACTGGGGCAAGGGGAAACCACAAGCAGGAGGAGCAGGGGCAATGTTGGGCTGCCTGGAGATGCTCAGTGGGACCAAGGGGAATTTTGGGATGGTCTAACATGGCCCAAGGTGATGTACAGCAGGATGTCCTCTCCCAGGTATAGATGGGGTGATGTGAGCAGTATCTTCTGCTGACGCTTGGCTCTCCCCTCTCTTCTTTCCTTGGTGACAAACCCCTGCGTTGCTCAGGAGGAACCTCTGAGCTGGAGGTAGCAATGAAGGGTGTTTGGCTTTGATCTCGTGAAACAGTCATTTGTGAGAGGGAACCTTTGTGTCAAACCACCCCGGTGTGATTTGCTGAGGATACCCCACGCAGCCCTGGGGTGCACCGTGCTCGTGCTGCTCCCAGTCAGCATGGGGGTTTTGGAGCCCACCAAGAAACCAGGTTTGCAGTAAAAGCACCAGTCACCCTGTGTCCTGGTGGAGCTGGCAGCTGGCTTTGCCACCATTGTGGGGGCTGCCTCCTTGGCTGCTCTGCTGGTGTGAGCCAAGGTTGCCTGAGGGTGCTGGAGGGCTGCAGGGGCTGGAGATGTTCGTACCAAGAGGTGCTAACAGGTTTTCTTCTTTTGGGTGGAGGACAAGTGGAGTGCAGGTGCCATTGCCTGCTGCTGGGCTGGCACAGGAGCTCTGGGTGGTACCCAGTACCCTGAGCTATGACCCTATTAAGGAGGCAAGGACTGTGGCCACACAATCTGTCCTGTGTCCTCTCTGGCAGTTGTGTCTTGCCCTGACAATAACACGGGAAGCATGGAGGTGTGGAGCAGCACATGGGAATGTATGACACCTGTGGAAGATAATTTTTACATTGAGGGTGGTGGGAGCCTGGCCCAGGTTGCCCAGAGAGGTGGCAGATGCCCCATCCCTGGCATCATTGCAGGTCAGGTTGTCTGAGGTTCTGAGCAACCTGCTCTAGTTGCAGATGTCCCTGCTGGCTGCAGGAGGTTGGACTGGATGACCTTTAAAGGTTCCTTCCCACACAAACCAGTCTGGGGTTCAACAATTCCATCTCACCTGCTGCACAGGCTGGCCTCCAGCAGTGTGGGTACCCGCAGGCTGCTTGGCACCCACCTAAAGCCACTCCTGGCTGCCCTAGCACTGAGCAGAGGATGCTGCATGCTTCTGAGGTTTACACAGTGGGACAAATCCCACCCACAGCAGAGTGTTTGGGTTTATGTTCCTGCCCTGAGGATCCACTGCTGCCTGTGTCCGCAGCCCTGCCCAGCCTCCAGGAGTGTCCCCAGTGCCAGTTGACCCCTGGGCACGGGTGACACGGCTCTGTTTGTAAGCAGCATTAATATGTTATAACCCTTATATTTAGGGAGTTAATGACTCCAAATAAAGCAGATTTTAATCTAATCAGCCATTCCTCGTGCCACATCAATCCTGGACATCAAAGGGAACATCAAAGGCAGAGGCATGAAAGGCTTCACAGGCAGCGCCAACTGCTTCGCCCAGGTGCGTTGGAGCTGCTGGTCCCTGTTCCTGCCCTGGATGGGTTCTGAGGCCCCTCCCAGAGCTGGGGGATGTTGTCCTGGGAAGGAAAACAAAATTAGCATGAGAACAGCCGTAGGAACAAACCAAGAGGCCGCTTACACCATTTTTTGCTCTGATGGCAGCGAAGCGGGCAGGATGCCACTTTGACTTCGTGGGGGATTGTCCTGGCCACGAGCAGCTCTTGCCGTGCCCTGCGGAGGCTGTGAGGAGCTTCTCCCACCAATCCTTGTTTTTAAATGCTCCTCCTGACGTTGGTAATACTGGAACAAATCCCATTCTTACGCTTCTTCGTCCTCGTGTTCTGCTGGCCGAAGAATGCCATGACTGCAGTAGGGAGGTGAGGGCTCTGCCCACGCTGGGGTTACCCGTGCAACTGGCAGCACTGGATCCTGCAGTGAGGCAGCTGCTCCCCATGGACCAGCCTGGCTCAGGGGCAGGTTGTAGGGGTCTGGACTGAGAGTGCCGGGAGCCGGCAGCGATGACAGTGTGGGGGCTGCGGCCGTGCAGCGGGAACCCCTGGCCCTTGCCGGCCAGGAGCGCGGCGGAGCCCAGCGGATGCGGCGGGATCGGGGCCGGTGCTGCACAGCGCAGAGCCCGGGCGGGTGGCCAGGAGCGCTTCCTCCTGCTGCGTTCCCATGGCCCAGACAGATTTAGAGGCCCGAGATGCAGGGAGGACGCTGCAGGGAGCCTTGGTGTTCCTTGGCTCCTCTGGCTGCAGCTGCTGCTCCACTGCCTCTTTTCGTGGGGAAAAACCCTTTATTTGAAAAGCTCTCTGAATGTATCTGCCCCAGCCGGGGTCTGGCCAGGCCTGAGGAGGTGACTGCAGCACTGGCGCAGCTCAGTGCCCAACTGCTCCATTTTATCAACCCTGGAGCCGCGCACGAAGCGCTGAAGGCCTCCTCCAGGTACTTGGCAGATCCTCTTTCAGGAAGAGCTGGCGCGATGGGCAGGGGCGGGCACGGGCAGGTTCCAGCAGGATTCTGGGTGGTTTGCCATTGGCAGGGCTGGCTGGAAGCAGTTGTCCCCCCAGGGGTGCTTGGTTGCCGTTGTGTTGGGGACAGCTGCCAGCGCCTTTCACTGGCGAGGCTGGAGCTGGCCCCAGAGCGCGCTATGGGCTTGGCATCGCTCAAGGCTCTGAACCTGCATGGCAGAAGGAGGTGGTTTGGAAAATACCTGCAGGAGGTGGGAGCGATCCTGGCCTGCTGGCCCCTGGGCTGCTCAGCCACAAGTTCTGTCTGGGCCCCTGCCACCTCTCCTGTACACTCAAGGGGATTTGGGGGCTTCCTCAGGTGGGTATTGCTCAGCCCAACTCTCTGGGGCTGAAGAGCCCCAGATGCACTTTGTGTGCTGCATGTGGGGAACAATACAGAAAATGGATGAGAAAGTAGAGGCTGCGTCCATACCCTGATGCTCTTAACAGGGTGCACTGAAAGGGCATGGGTATGGACAAAGCTCTGCCTTGGCTTTGGGTGGCTGTTTGGTGTCTGGAGGCAGCAAAGCCATGCCCAGCTCTCAGGCTTGGCTCAGCATCCATCACACAAAGCCTGAACCCCTTGGTTAATGGGAGCAGGATCAATAGCACCCAGTGCAGCAATGCCGTGAGCACCCAGGTGACAAGCCCTGTAAGGGGTGTCTGGGACTGTAGCTTGAGTTTGGGATCCAGGAGCTGTGGCTGGTGGCTTCTGGTCTGTGGTGGGACAGACAATGACATGCAAGAGGATGAAACAAGCAGAGAAGCCAGGGTGGTTGTCCCCAGGGGATGGCAGCATGTTCCCCTGGCTCGTTCCTGTGGCTGCTTGTCCCTTCCTGGCTTTTGCTGCATGAAGTGAAGCCTCACTGCAGGTGAAGGCTGCTGGGATGTGGGCTGATGAGAGAAATGTGCTTTGAGTCCTAGGGCTTGATCTTGAGAAGGTGACTGGAGGTGTAGTTTGCTGCTCTGCAAAGCCAGGGCTTGGAAGCTGTGTGGGAGCAGGCTTGGTGACCCACAGAGAGCCTCGTGTAGGGGAGGAGATCTGAAAACATGAGGTGGCTGTTGCTGGAGAGCATCAGAGGACAGCTGAAATGGAGTTTGCAGGCTGTAATTTTGCTGCTTGTCCTTCCCTGCCCTGTTCCCAAAAGGCTGGAGAAACACAGAGCAGGGGACTGTGTGTTGGAGCTCCTGGCTGGCTTTGCTCAGTTTCCAGGAGATGATTCACCTTTTCCCCCTCACTGAGGGGACAGGACCATGTGGCTGTTCAGGAGATCTTTAGGGGTTTATCTCTGCTGTGCCTTTGTGCATGGAAACCAGCACAGCCTCTCCTTCTGTCTTGAGCAGCACTGGCCAAAAGAAACATGAAATCATGTGGTCTCTCCTGGGTTTATCTTCAGTCCTGCTGTCCAAGTCCTTTTTCTTGCCTGGATGGGAGTAGATGGAGAGGAGCTGTCTGTTTCCTCTTCTGCCTTCCCTTCCAAAGGGCTCTCCTGCATCACAGCATCCCTGGATGCTGACCCCAGCCAAGTCCTTGGCTCAAGTGGTCGGCGTGGTGAGAAGCTCGAGCAGGACCCTGGCTGGGCTGTAGAAGCAGTGCTGGATTGCTGCAGTTGTGACATGTCTGACTCCCTTGGGTACCTTTCTGGTGGAGAGGAGCTGCTCTGGAGCACTGCTGCCTCACATCTCTGCTCTGCTCTCCCCCAGGTACCGAACCACCTTCCCTGGATGCTGAATCAGAATTGTTTTCACTAAAGATGGAAACATTGGAGTCAGAACTGACCTGCCCAATCTGCTTGGAGTTGTTTGAGGACCCCCTCCTGCTGCCGTGTGCCCACAGCCTCTGCTTCAGCTGTGCCCACCGCATCCTGGTGTCTAGCTGCTCCTCCAGTGAGTCCATCGAGCCCATCACTGCCTTCCAGTGCCCCACCTGCCGCTATGTCATCTCCCTCAACCACCGGGGCCTGGAGGGCCTCAAGAGGAATGTGACCCTGCAGAACATCATCGACCGCTTCCAGAAGGCGTCCCTGAGCGGCCCCAACTCCCCCAACGAGAGCCGCCGTGAGAGGACCTTCCGCAACAGCCCTACCATGTCCGTGGCCGGCGAGAGGATCGCCTGCCAGTTCTGCGAGCAGGACCCGCCGCGGGACGCTGTCAAGACCTGCATCACCTGCGAGGTCTCCTACTGCGACCGCTGCCTGCGGGCCACACACCCCAACAAGAAGCCCTTCACCAGCCACCGGCTGGTGGAGCCCGTGCCCGATGCCCACTTCCGAGGACTGACGTGCCTGGAGCACGAGAATGAGAAGGTGAACATGTACTGTGTTGCTGATGACCAGCTCATCTGTGCCTTATGTAAGCTGGTGGGACGCCACCGGGACCACCAAGTGGCATCCCTCAGCGATCGCTTCGAAAAGCTGAAGGTAAGCACCTGGCGAGGGCCTCTGCTGGGATGGTGTCTGCTGAAGGATGCTTGTCCAAGCAGAACCTGCTTCTGGATGCCCCAAGCGGTACCTCTTGGTTAAGCCAAACACCTCCTGGAAGATGCATGGGCTGCAGGATGTGGCTTGTGGGCTCCTCCAGGACCGTGGTCCTAGGAGTCTGAGCTGGGTCTCGCTGGCACAGTCAGAGCAAAGTCTTTGGTGGTTTATTTTCCTCCTGCTGGTGTGAGTCTTTGCTGGTTTATTTTTCTTCTGCTGATGTGTGTGTGCCAAGCCCAGGAGTTGGAGGTCCTTGGTCCTCTTTGCAGTTTCTCCCCAGATAGCTGGGCAATGAAGCATTTTTGGGTGTTGGGGGGCCATGTGGCTGTTGCCCCAGGAGCGCGGCTTTTCCCTGGCATTTGTCCGGTCTTGTGGGAGCTAGGGTGGCAGAGAGTGGCTTGGGGAACCTGTGAGCATGATCCAACAAGGTTGTTGTGCTTGGGCTGTGCCTGTTCAGCCCTCTTGGGACAGCACAGGTCAGACTATGGGCAGTTCCTTCTGCAAAGCTGCTCTGCAGGCTGTAATGGGTTTAGTTTACACTAAAAGAGGGAGATTCAGTCTGGAGAGAAGAGATATGTTATGCTGAGGGTGGTGAGAGCCTGGCCCAGGTTGTTCAGAGAGGTGGGAGATGCCCATCCCTGGAACCATTGCAGATCAGGTTGGTTGTGGCTCTGAGCAACCTGCTCTAGATGCAGATGTCCCTGCTGACTGCAGGTGGCTGCCCTGGATGACCTTGAAAGGTCCCTTTTGTGATTCTGTGATTATATGAGACAGTGATGGAACTCCCCTCTGCTTTCCAAGCACCCCAAACTCCTCCTCTGTCCTTCACCCTCTCACAGGATCTCAGTGATCGCTTGGAAGGTGCCATTCCTGCAGGTATTGGTCTAAGGGTTCCTCTGTGTCTCCCAGAGGGACCATGCCAGGGTTGGTGCCATCTGGCAGAGAAGGTGGCTGGAGGCAGGATTTTGATTTTGGGGTCTCGCACCTCCTAGTGCTGAGACCAGTGTCCCGGTGGCAGGGAGCTCTCTTCAGTGCTTCTCTGGACAGCTCGTGTTTTCCATCCTCCTTTCCCCAAGCTGGAGCAGCAGAGACAGGCACTGGTTATGCACCTCCTTCCCTTTCAGCCCATGTCAACTTGAGCAGCTGTGGTTCTGTTGGAGAAGGCAGGAGAGAGCCAAGCTCCTGGGATCTCCTGGGGGCACTTTGAAGCTGAATTCTGATGCAGTGGCTGTGGTGGCAAAGAGTGCTGTGTGAACCCAAATGGATGATGTTTGACCTGTGTGAAGTCAGAAATCCCTCTGTCCCCCGTGCACTCTGCATGAGTCTGCAGAACTCTTTCAATCCCACCTCTTTAATAGTGAAGAAACCAGGGCTGGTCCCCTCTGAGGTGACACTGGTGTGGCTGTGGCTGCAGGCATCCTACACACATTAGCACCCATCTCGTGTTTCTGGCTGCCTCATCCTTGGGCCTTTCTGCCTTAATGGTCTGGGCCTCTTCTGACCCAAAAGTGCTTTTTTTTTTTTTTTTTTTTTTTTTTTTCTCTTTGTCTTGCTAATGTTTTGAACAAAATCGATCTGTCCGCTGTGGTGTCTTTATAAGGGCAGAAGAAACACTTCCACCACTGCAGCAGAAATATAGAAGACTTCTGGTGTGTGTCTGTGTGCTGGCCAGGCAGTCTTTTGCTCTTTTTGAAAACAAACTGATGCCTGGGAAGAAATCTCTCAGGCTGTCCAAATTCTTGGGCTAGTTTCCCACCTGTCCTTCTCCAGAAGCTTCCAACCCTGACGTGTCGTGCCCAGGGATATGACCTTTACAGCACTGGATGATTGTGCTGTAGGATGGCTTGCACTCTATCTCACTCTATCTCAGACTCCCACCATGTTCCAGCCCCAAGGGCTGTGTCTGGTAGGTGCTGCCAGGTGGTCTTCTTGCCAACAGGTGAGGTGTCAGGGTCTGTGGTGGCTGCCTCCAGCCCCTGGTGTGCCTGTCTCATCCTCACATCCCAGCTCACCTAAGCTTCCGTTGTGTGCAGAGCAGCACCAGCAGCCCGGTCCTCAGTCCAGGACATTCTTTTTCCATGAGGAAATGTCTCAATTAGCAAATTGGAAGCCTGAGGAAGAAATGACCATGTTCGTTTGCACACAGTAACACCGGAGCTAGAAATTAAACCTCCACCAATCTTCCCCCCCTAACCCAGCCCACATTGGCCAACCAGGCAAATCCACCCTGAGACAAAACCCTTGACAACCTGAACTGCTGCTTCAACCAGCCAGAGTCTGCAGGTTGCCAGAACACCTTTTTTTTTTTTTTTTTTTTCCTTTTAAATAGCAGTCTGAAGTGATTTTGGACGAGGAGGGAGCTCTCCTCTGCTAGGAACATTCTTTCTGTGCTATTCATCAGCCCTGCTGATCGGCAAGACCCGGAGCAGGAGCGGGAGGCTGTGGGTCAGAAGTGGCTTTCCCCTGAGGCACAACTCCTGCCTGTCGTCCCTGCCTCTGGCTGTGCGTGGGTCAGGCTGTTTTTGGATGGCTTTGTACCTCCACTGCGGGGATTACACGGGATCAGTGCCCAGTTCTGCCAGCCGAGTCAATATTTGCATTAGGATTTGGTGTCGTTTTTCCCTTTGCAGCCTCGTTCTGTAGCTCTGACCATAGTGTGCTTGCTGGCAAGACCCCAAGCCCTGCCCAGCATTTGAAATGCCCCAAACCATCAAAACAGGCTGTGAATACTGGGGATGCTGCTGCCCAGGAGCCTGCTGCTGATGGAGCTGCTCCCTCTACAGCTGCCCCATTCATAGATTTATAGATTCATAGGATGATTTGGATCAGAAGTAAGCTTGAAGATCATCTAGTTCCAACCCCCCTGCCATGGGCAGGGACACCTCCTGCTAGGGCAAGTTGCTCAAGGCTTCATCCAACCTGGCCTTGAACACCTCCAGGGAGGGAGCATCCGCAATCGCAACCTGTTCCAGTGTCTCCTCACTCTCACTGTAAAGAATTTCTTCCTATTCTCCAGCCTAAATCTCCTCTCTCCCAGCTCAAAGCCACTGTCTCCCATCCTAGCTCTACAAGCCCTTCTAAAAGGTCCCTCCCCAGCTCTCCTGTAGCTCCCCAGAGCCCTCTCTTCTCCCAGCTGAAACAGCCCCAGCTCTCCCAGCCTGTCCCCATACGAGAGGTTTTCCAGCCCTTTGATCATCGTGGCTACCTCTGGACCCACTCCAGCAGTTCCATGTCCTTCTTGTGCTGGGGGCACCACAACTGGATGCTGTGCTCCAGGTAGGGTCTCGCCAGAGCCTGATCCTCCTGTGCCTCACAGCAGGGCTGCCTGTGTCCCACTCATGGGGCTGTGTGTGTCCCCAGTGCCTCGCAGCAGGGCTCTGTCCCCTCCTGTCTCCCTGCGGGTTGCTAATCCCCGAGCCCGGGTGCCTGCAGCCCGCCGATCCGCGCACGCCTGGGTGTCGAGCAGTTGCTGTTAATCTCTGGCTTTGATCCCGCAGCTCGAGCGAGCTGGAAGCGCCTTTCAAGTTGTTTTTCTGATGGGAAGTGGGGCTTTGAAGCGAGCAGCTCGGCTCTGTCAGCAGGGCTGTTGCTTTCTGCAGAGATCTTTGGCAGGAATTAATTTTTTTCCTCCTTGGCAGAACAGAAAGCCTGGAAACCACAGCGTGCTAGGACCCCTAAAGCGTTGCCCAGTGCTCCCCGCCTCCTTCGAGCTACTTTCACACCAAGATAGTGTCCCTGCCTCTGGCAGGGACTTGGAACTAGATGGTCTTTAAGATCCCTTCCAACTCAAACCATTCTGTCAATCTATAAATCTCCAGTGTGTGCTGGCAGTGTGACTTTCCCGTGGGCACTCTTCAGTGACCTGTCCATACTGTGCTGCACACCTCAAGGTGCTTCAGGGACTGGCTTTAACCCCTTTCTGGCTCCTATTTTGTGCATCTCCAGCTCCTGTAGCTGATGTTATAAAGGAGCTAGGGAGTGTGAGCGGTTTTCTGGGCTGTGGTTAATCTGAGTCACGAGTGTCACTGGGCTGGGGTCTGGACCTGCTCTGTGGTTGCTCACATCGTGCTCGCTGTTGGGGATGAATGAATTCCTGCTCTGATCGTACTGCTGTTTGCCAGAGCACCATTCTGTGTCCAGTTCTTCCAATCCCACTCGTTGGCTTGTCCATTAAATCCACTCCCTTTCCTAAGAGCTTCACCTTGGACATCACCGTTGCCAGCTCAGCTGCTGCAGTGATGGTGCAAGCACCGGGGATGCTGACCAGGCAATTGAAGCTATGGGTCTTTACAGCCCTGGCTGTCTGATAATTCTGGATTTTCTGTGGTGGAAGCATTTATGTGTTTTTAGGATGGACAGGAAAGGTTTTCCCAGCTCCCCTCATCATGCTGGGACTCACAAACTGGCCCTGGTTGTGAGATGGGAGCCTGGATTGGGGAGCATCCAGATTTCAGAGAGGACCTCATGGGCTGCTAGGCAGGATGGAGTGGAGATTGAAGCATATCCAGGAGCTTCCCAAAGTAATGCCTTGGCTGGATGCATCCTGCTTCCCTTGGAAGGCTGCACATCGGGGATTGTCAGCTGCAGAGAGCACAGGGGAGGGGGAGAGCAGCTCTTTGGATGGAAAAGTGAAAAAGTGCTTTGCAGAGAGCTGGAGTTACAGGGCTTGGAGAGCTGTGGACATGGGAGATGCGGTGCTTGGTGTGGTGTCCTACCGGGGTGGACTGGGTGAGTGAGCAATGTGGAATGGACCTGGAGAGAGGGCAGGCAGGAGGCATGATGCTCTTTAGGAGCTGGGCTTCTGCCCCTGGTTTTTGCTTGCTTTGAGGTTTCAGCATTTGCTAGTCATGAGCTCTTTGAGTAGGTCCTGCCATGGTGTGACCCACAGTGTCAAGGACTCTCTACCAACAGATGCTGCTCCTCAGTCAGCAGAAGTGCTCACAGAGTCATCTTCTGCTGCCTTCTGTTCACTGAGCTGCCATGGGAGGGAGAGGAGACAGAGCTCCTTCCCTTCTCCCTCCCCAGACAGGGTGGCATTTGCGTCACTGCTTACCCTGGTCAGAGGGCATGGCCATCTGTCTCTTCTTCCAGCTGCTCGGCTCAGCCAGAGCCCTGGCAGAGGGCATGGATGGGTTCCTCAGGCAGAGTCTGGGCACGATCCTGGATGAGAAGTCATTTGGTGACATAACTACATCTGTGTAGGGCAGGTGGCTCCAGTTGGCTTTGGGGTGAGACCCATTCAGATGGGAGAAGAATCACAGAATCCCACTATGGTGAGGTTGGAAGGGACCTCTGGAGATCACCCAGTTCAAGCCCCTGTTAGATCACCCAGGATCACCCACAGCAGGCTGCCCAGGATCACAATGTCTGGGTGAGTTTGGAAGCGCTCCAGAGAAGGAGACTCTACCAACCTCTCTGGGCAGCCTGCTCCAGGGTTGCAGCACCCTCACAGCTAAGAAGTTTCTCTCAGGTTCAGATGGAAGAAGGAGGTGGTATCTTCAGAAAGTGCTCCCACGTTGTCGCTGCGCATTTGAAGTTGTCTTTATGTCTCCTGTCCTCTTGCAGCTCACCTTGCAGGTCTCTGGCTGCCCAACCGCCCACAGTGTGAGTTCTCAGAGGTCCTGGGGTCCCACCTAAGTGTGTCTTCTGAGAAGTGTGCTGCTCAACATGTCCTTGCTCAGCCTCAAGCTGCCTGTTCTGCTGCCTTGTGGTGGTGAAGCACCTGCTAGAAGCATGGATCAGGCTCACTACTCCAAGCTGATGGGCAGCAGGGGCTTGTCTGTGGGCAGTCCAAGTGCATCAGGACATGGTGCTTGTTTTCCCTCCGTGCCTGTTCAGGAAGGGTCAAGGTGTCAGGGTGATGTCCGTGGGCTTGGCTTGCTGTCTGGAAATCGACATTACCGATCAAATTAAAAATGGGTGCAGACTGAGAGCAGAGCTAACAGCTTGACCTAGATAAGGCGAGCGCCTGGGACAGCAGCACGTTATCTGCTGTGTGGAATCTCAGCCAATTATAAACTCTGATTGCTGGGAACTGCTAATTAGGAGCCTCTCTGTGGAGTCTGCCCTGAGTCCTGCCCACGCCAGGCATGGCTGCAGGGTCAGGCTGGTGTGGTGGGGAGGGCTCTGACCGAGGAGCTGCAGCTGACTCCTTCCAACCACAGTCTGGGCTGGAAGAAATCATAGAATCAGCATTAAGGTTGGAAAATAGCTCTGAGATCAAGTCCAACCACCAACTCAACACCACCATGGCCACTGAACTGTGTCCCAAAGTGCCATATGCACACTTTTCTTGAACACCTCCAGGGATGGTGACTCCACCAGCTCTCTGGGCAGCCTGTTCCAATACCTGACTGCTCTTGCAGGAAAGAAATTTTTCCTGCTGTCCAACCTAAACCTCCCCTGGTGCAGCTTGAGGCCATCTCTTCTTGTCCTGTTTCTAGGACTGTTTGGAGAAAGTGTTTTGCCTTAATTATTCTGCTGCTGTGCTTTGCTTCTCCATCTGCTCCGTTCCCTTCAGAAGAACCAAAGCAAGGCCAGCTTGGAGGAGGCTTCTCCTTTGCTGTTTGTGAGGCTTCTCTTGACTGACAGGCTGGAAATACCCAAAAGAAGGAAAGCTGTGTTTTGTAACGCTTTTATGTCTGCTCTTTGCTAAAGGAAGAGCAGCAAGCCAGGTGGAAGCCCGTTGTCTGTTACGTTTTGGGGTGCCTCCAGGGGATTTGGGTGGGTGGGACTCAGTTAAAGGCACCAAGGAGCTCCCCGTGCCAGACAAATTGTGTGCAGGGAGCTGGTGGTGATCACGAGGCTCTTAAGAGAGTGGTAGGGTAGAAAAATGAGGAAAAAGCCTTCTTTCATGCTTCAATGTAGGACTTCTTCGCCTTGGGACTCGTGAGCGTGTTCTCGCTTGCGCTGTGAGTCACCGAGATTGCTGCTCAATGCATAATTTACTGCAGAGCCATGGGGCTGAGCTGGGCTTCAGATGCATGCTGGCGTTTCCCACCACAAAGAAGAGGCAGCTGAGAGCCAGGGCTGCGGTCGTGACTCTCACACAGCACATAGTGGGGGCTGTCACCAGCAGGAGCTCCCAGAGCTCCGGCTGTGGTATTGCTGTCAGCTCCTTCACCCCCAGCCTGCTCCAGACACCCTTTTGCTGCATCTTGTAAAAGAAAGAGATGCAGACCCAGCTGAGACTTGCTGCAGCCCTGGTTTGTGGTGGTGGGAGCTGGCACAGACCTGCTGCTCTGGGCAGCTGGTGACACATGGTCACAGGCATGTTGATGCTGCAGGACCAGCCCTGTGGGGAGAGGGGGTTTGAGCTCCTCCTTAGAGTCACAGGATCATCACAGAGTATTTTGGAAGGGACTTTTTAAAGCTCATCTAGTTCTGCTGCCCATTGCTCGATGCAGTCCTGCTTGCATGGTGTGGGGTTGCTCCCTATCCAGCAGAAGGGGTCAGCTCCTGGGGTGCTGGGCTGCTGTGGGGAAGTACTGTCACTTCTACAGCTCCTTGAAAGGAGGGTGCAGCCAACGGGGAGTCAGTCTCTTCTCCCAAGAAACAAGTGATGGGACAAAAGGAAACAGCCTCAGATTACCCCAGGGGAGATTTAGTTTGGACATGAGGAACAAAATCTTCCCATTGGGGGTTGTCAAGGCCTGGAACTGGCTGCCCAGGGCAGTGGTGGAGTCCCCATCCCTGGAGAGGTTTCAAAGCAGTGGTGATGTGGTGCTGAGTGCCATGGTTTGGTGGTGACCTGGCAGTGGTGGGTTAAGGGTTGGACTCCATGATCTGAAAGGTCTCTTCTAACCAAAACAATTCCATGGGAAACCAGCAGTCAGGTGCTGAGCTCTCATCTCCAAGCTCTGGTCCTCTCCCTCCTGCATGGTTCCCACAACCCTCCGGTTGCCGAAACCACCGCCGGCTTTGCCCAAAGATTGCTATTCCTGCCCTGAGCTGCTGCTGTTTGATATTCAGGTTCTGCTGCAGGATGGGCACAATGAATATTCATGGCAGTGATTAGCATAGCTCCGTTTAATTGTGCCCTGCATGCCACCGGGCCCTGCTGGCTCTCCTTGGGCCCTGCTCAGCCATTCATGCCGCAGACCCTGCCTGGAGATGTCCCAGGGAATTGGGAGTCATTGGTGTGCTCTGGGGCTGGCCTCGTCAGAATTTCTCAGCAGGCCTGAAGTCGTGCTTGGAGGTGCTGCACGTTGCTGTCATTGTCACATCAGACCCTTCAATAGGCTCTTCAGGTGTTGTCAAGTGATTTTACCACCACAGCTGATGTGTTGCTCTGAACCTTACCCCAAAGATCCTGTGGGTGGAGGATGTGCCCTGTTACAGCCATGAATGCACTGCAGCAGCGCTTCTGCTCATGGTGAGACACTGCAACAGGTTGCCCAGGCAGGTGTGGATGCCCCCTCCCTGGAGGTGTTCATGACCAGGTTGGACCTCCCTGGTCCATGGGAGGGAGTTGGAATTAGGTCCCTTCCAACCTAAACCATTCTATGAATCTGCTGATGGAAATCCTCCTATGCTGAGTGTGGAAATGGATCCTGGGACCTTCAGTTGAGGGATGTGTGGGGTTACCTGCTCTGCCCAGCCAGCCAGCTGGTGCTGGAGTGGCCTGGCTCCTGCGTGGGGCCTTTTCCTTCTCAGCGTACTGGCTACAGGGAGGTTGTCCCATTGCTGGAAGATGCATGTTCTCTGCAGAACTGAGCATGTCCCATGGAACTGGGCACATCCAGCTCATGATGGGTAAAGTGACCATCTGGGTGACCTTATTTTCCAGCCTGAATTCCAAGCTAAAGGATTCTGTGAGCAGCTGATAGCTCAGCCCCCCTCAGCCTGATCTTTATCTATAAGCAGGTATGTTTGTGGCGAGGAAAGCTGAGGTGTGTCCCCAAAATCTCCTGAGCTGTCTTCTGGATGAACAAGTTTGTGCACCTCTGATACTTTTTTTTTTTTTCCAGAGCTCCTGGCTGGGTGGTCCATGTGGGGCCACATCTGTAGCAGCCTTGTCCTTGCAGGATCTCGTGGCTGTTTGCAATGTGCAAGGTCAGCACGTTCTGTGCTCCGTGGGTGATGTGTGGTGTCTGTCTCAGAAGATGGAAGCACCACCATGGGCCCATGCAGCTGGGCTGGGTGACAGCGCTGGGCTAGCATAGAGAGAATTCCTGCTTGCTAATTAAGCTAACAAAGAGGTCAGTCCTCCTGACCTGCCTTTCCTTGTGATGGGGCTCTGGCCACATGCTACAGGATTAGGACTGAGCCGCATGACTTCAGGAGCTGATGTGATGGGTTTGAGGGGTAGACTGGTGTCCTTGTCTCTGCTGCTTGGAGCAAAAGGTGCCCTAGATGTGAAGAGAAGAGACGTTTCTGATCACCTCTCCCTCTAAGGCATAGGTTAGGTGTTTCTTCTGCTCCTGCCTGTTGCCTGCCTTTTTATTTGGTTGGTTTGGGAGTGTTTTGCTTTGATGGAAACCTGCCCACAAGGTATTCTTGGAAGGGATGTCTTACACCATCCCCCATATGCTGCTCCACACAGCTGTGGTCTGTGGGTTCATGGCGCCCAATCCTGTCAGCCTTGTGCAAGCAGAACTTCACTGGGTGTGCTCTAGAGACTAGAGCCCAGGCTGCTGCAGGAAGACCCGAGCAGCTGAGGGCAGGACAGGCCATACTGGTGACCATGGTGGCCAGGGAGCTTCCAGCACAAAGTGTGAAACAATTGAATTAATCATAGACTCACTTTGGTTGGAAGAGACTTATGAGATCATGGAGTCCAACCCTTAACCCACCACTGCCAGGCCACCACTAAACCATGTCACTCAGCACCACATCTCCACGACTTTCAAACCTCTCCAGGGATGGGAACTCCACCATTTTCGTGGTCAGCCTGTTCCAGGCCTTGACAAGCCTTTTGTGGAATAAATCAATCCTCCTGTCCAACCTAAACCCCCCCTGGGGCAACCTGAGACTGTTTCCTTTCTGATCCTGCAGTTCTCTCCATGCACGGCCTTTTAGGAGCCCCATCCTATGGAAGAAGCTGACTGCAGAGCAGCTTTGGCAGGTGGAGGGATGCTCTGAAGCCTCGCCCATATTGGGATGTGGAAAGCAACCAGCCCAGCTTCCTGCTCATCCTCCACATGCCAATACCCTCCCATTGGGGACAGCAGATGTGTGCTCAGAGGAAGCACGTGTAGTGGTGTCTATGGCCAGCTGGCCACAGGACAATAAGCGAGGTTTTGCTGTGTCCCCTGGCTCAGCACCCAACCCTGTGACTTCCAAGGTGGATCTGAGTGTGAGGGGCGAGGATTTGGGACATTTAATTAGTGTTGAAAGGCAGTGTGATGAGCAGCCCAGTCCTTGAGAGCCTGCTGAAGCCCTTCCTGCTCCTAAGGGCATCTCAGATGGCTGGGGTGAGCTCAAGCAGACAACGCGCAGAGGCACATCTTGTGCCAAAGCAATAAATCCAAATTCCTTCCATGTTCCTCTGAAGGCCTTTGGGAGCCAAACATCCGGCTCCAAGACAAACGTGCATGGGTTGTCCTTCAGTGTGTGCTCTTTGGCTTTATTTATTTATTTTGATGATGATGGTTGGAAAATAAAGGTCAGGAGGCGAAGGAGCCCAGCGGAGACGCCCGCTGCAGCTCTTCATCCTGGCAGCCGTCTGATGTTTGAGGTGGAGTGATCCATAAAAACCCAGCCTGTCATGTAAAGCATCAAAAAAAAAAACCCTCTTTGGCCTCACAAAGAAGGAATTCTGGCCTGCCTGGAGCTCTTAAAGAAGGAGATGGTTCCAGGAGCAGTGGTTCAGGGGTAGTGGGGTCTGCAGCATGATGGGACCACAGCAGAAAAGCTCTTGTTGGAGCGCATTCGTAAAGGTTCATCTCAAAATAGCTTCCCCTGAGTGCTTCCATACTGCCTGGAAGCACATTCTTCACAGCTGACTGGCGTGGGTTACCAGCTTTATGAACGCTGGATGGAGCTTTGTGGATTTGTTGGGTGCAAAAGTTTCGAAGTGGATGTTGCCTGATGGTGTCTGCCAGGCACAGAATTGGGCAAGGCTCGTGGGGAAGCCGTGAGCCCTGTTGTGGTGTCCAGGGAGCACTCATGTTTTATGAGACCAATCACCGGCTTAAAGCCATGAGAGAGTTTAAGTCTCAATTTCTTTCCAGCCACACCTAGCTTCTGCCTTTCTTACCAGAAACTGCTGACCCTTGGATCCTCTCTGGGAAGCTGGGCAGGCTGGGAAACTGAAAGATGCGTAGAGATGATGTCATGGAGAAAGAGGCTTGGACCAAGGGGTCCTCTTTAAGGAGTGCTGTTGCAACATGAATGTTCTGAGGATGTGTGAGGGGGTAGTGCAGAAGGTAAAGCATCCTTCTGAGAGGTAGAGATGGGAGGTAGGAGATACTGATGGCTTTCATTGAGTTCTCTTCTTAGGTGCTCTTGGGAATGGCATAGGGACTGTGATGGTGTCCTCCAGAGGGGGAACCAGTGAAGGAACTGCAGCTGTAGTGGTTGGTAACTGCTGGGCTGTGGGCTAGAACCTGCCCCAGCTCAGTCTGCAGAGAAGTGATTTATTTTTCCCAGCTCCTTATGTGCTGCTGGCTTGGCCGCTAGACCCCGCACCTTGGACAGTGGCCTCTCTCCATGCTTTGCAGATGCTGCTGGCACAGCCATCAGTGAGGTCAAGACCTGCAAAAGCTGCAGGAAATTATACCTTTCCTAGGAGAGTTGCCTCTGAGTGCTGGAGGCCATTGGATCATCACAGCCCCAGCCATCCCTCTCCATATGGAGCTCACAGGTGCTGGCTGAAGCTCCACCATGCAACGAATCACAAAGGCTACTTGCCCATTTGCAGAGCACACAACTTGCATAAGCAGAGGACTTACGAATAGGTGGTGCTGGGTTTGCAGATGTGGTTGGTGCTGTCTGGGCAAAGGGGGATCTCCTGGCCCGTGTCTGTTCATTTCCACCATCCACCCGAAGAGCAGTCATGCAGAGGAGTCAACAGGAGCCACTCAGGCAGCTCAGATTGGCTCCCACAGAGGAGTGGCTGGCTCAGCATCTTGCTCTGGCTGCACTTTGATCTGTCAAGCATTTGCTAGGAAGATGAGCTGTGAGGGCTTTGCTTCTCTGGGACTCGGTTGGTTTGGAGCATGGAGTGTGAGCTGTGAGGACCTGCCTCCCAGGCCTGCTGTGCAGAGGGTGCTGCACCACCTCCACCATGGCTTCTCCTGCCCATGGCCTGCTCTGTTTCTTGTACAGGACTCCGATTCCCCCTTGATGAGCAGAGCTTCTGCTGGGAGCAGGAATGGGTGGTGGGGATCCTTCCTTAGCAAGGACTGAAGAACTGGGCTCCTGGGGCTACAGCCTGGAGAAGTTCCTTATAGCCTTGAAGAGCCTTTTGAGCTGAAAGAAGAACTTAATCTCTGTCAGGATGGTTTCAGTTAACTTCAGATGGTAGTTGCAAATGCTGTCCTAGTCCTTCATCCCTGGCCATGAGCCTGCTCTTACGGCCATGTAGTCCTTCTTATGCTAGCTGGGCAGGCTGTCCTCTGCCAGCTGTACTTAAGATAACTGAACCTCCCACTCCTTGCTTGCTCATGGCAAATTCTAATCACCATGCCTCAGTTTCCCATCTTTGGAACAGTGCAATGTGACGATGACATTTGAAAGGCAGAAGGTGGCCCAGAGGAGCTCCTTTGGAAGGAGCTGGTGGATGGAAGAGCTACTGATTTTTCCTCACCTTGCTTTCAGATGGAGTTGTCAGCTTTCCAGCCAACTTTACCTGCCATTAATGATTTGCTGTCTCCACTTTGGGTTTAAATGTCACTCTTCACCTTCTTAGAGGTGAAGCATGTGAGAGTCAGTACCCAGGAGGCAAGCTGGGGAGCAAGACACCTTCCACTTCCTGGGTCATTTGTTGTCAGCTCAAAGAAAAGGAGCAATATGATGCAGGAAGGCAAAGAGGGGCTGCATCTGCTCACTGGGCTGGAGGACCTTTGGGGTTCTCACTGTCTTGTTGTCCCTGGAGGGCACCAGCTGTACTGGAGGTACTCCACGAGAACCAGAGCACATGTATGGATGTGTCCTCACCCTTGGCAATGCTCCATCTGCTCTTCCTGGGTTGAGGAGAGTTCAGCTAATTCATTGCTCATTAAGTAGAGGGAGAGTCTTGCCTTCTGCTGCTCTTGATGCATCCTCGACTCCAGCTTCTGTGTCTCAGGTCCAGCCTATAAATCGAGGCTGAGTCAGACCTGTCTGGAAACAGTAAGTGGTGGTTTGGGTCAGGGTGGGGACACAGCGTGGCCAGATTTGGCCACAGCCTGACAGCTTGGTCTGGGAGAGTCTGTGCTAGTCACTCTTGGGCTGCTCCTGCCAGCCCATGGCTTCACTTCTGAAGCACAAGAGAGAGGAACACAGAGACACTCAGTGCCCAGTTGGCAGGTGTTAGAAGTGCCTCTTTGGTGCCTCTGTGGGTTTCTGCATGCCTGAAGAAGTGCTGTCTTTTCCAGAGCAGTTGATGCTGCTGCCAGGAGGAGAGGAGAGCACCATGTCCCTTCCTGTGTGCATGAGGATGCTGCCAGCATCAGCTTGGCCTCCACCTGTGCCAGGATTCCTGCACGAGTGGACTCCTGCCCTAACCCCTGCATTCACTGGGTCTCAGGAAGCCTCTATCTGCTGACAAAAGCCCAAGGGGTCACAATATCCGATGTCCTCAAGCACCCCCTCTGTATTTGGAGGCTCTGAAAGCTGCAGGATGCAGGTGAGCCAGAACACCCTAGACTTGGCCACCTTTCCAGGAGCCACAGGGTGGCACGTCCCGATCTGAGATGCTCTTGTCTGAGAGGCTGAGCTGCTCCTGCATGAGCATGGTGCTGATGTGATGCTTGGTGAGGTGCCACTTTGATGTGATCCCAGTGACAAATGACTCCTCAGATGCTCACAGGCTTCCCACAGCTTCTAAATGTCAGCTCCTTACAGCACATAATAAGGTTCCCATCTGATCTGATTAGCTTTGCAGGGCTGCTGGGCTTGAGGGACTGCAGCTGTTCCCTCGTTGCTGGGTCACTGGAGGGTGCTGGGCTTTGTGCTTTCATCTGAAAAGTCATAAAGAAAGCTGGATTTTGGGATTTTGAGAGCAGAACCTGACTGATGTGTGCCATCTCCCTAGCATCAGGTGATGGAACAAGAGGAAATGGCCTGAAATTGTGACAGTGGAGGTTTAGGTTGGAGATTAGGGACAATTGCTTTCCTGCAAGACTGTCCAGGCATTGGAACAGGCTGCCCAGGGAGGTGGTGGAGTCACCATCCCTGGATGTGTTCAAGAAACCTGTGGATATGGTACTTTGGGATGTGTTTTAGTGGCCATGGTGGTGTTAGGTTGATGGTTGGACTTGATGGTTGTAGTGGTCTTCTCCAACCCAAACAATTCTCTGACTTGGGCACACAGAGGGTGCGTCAACCCCAACCATGGACTCCAAGGGGCTGTCCACTGCTGCGGAGGGAGCTTTTCCCATAGCAAATGTCCATGTCTTTCCCATGAGGACACACAGGCACTGTTGCCAGGGCCTGCCGGGAGCTGCTCACACAAACCAGCGCTGGTTGCTGGGGGCTGGAACAGCATGTGGGGAGGAATCCTCTTGTCTGGCCTGAGGCTTCTGCTGCAGATGAAGGGCTGTTGCTGACTCCTTGGCCTTCACCTCCTGCTTTGGCTGCTCTGGACTGTGTTCCCTGTTCTGTGTGCAGGAGCTGCTCCTCTCAGGGGGATTCCAGCCCCATGGTGCAGCTTTTCCCACCAGCATATTTCCACAGGACATGACCAGGATGTGGTGGGGGCTCCTGGTATCCCCACTTTGGGCATTCTGGCTCCTTCTCCATCACCTCATCATCCCCTTGAGCCCTGAGACCTCACCCAGCTGCAGCCTAGCTGGAAACTCCTGGGAGCAGAGGAACAAACCATTGCCATGAGCTCCTTTGTGCATCCTTTGGGATGGAAGGAGAGTGAGTGGTCTTCTCTCTGCTGCTGCCAGCTTCTGCTGCTGGAGCTGCTCCTGCCTGCCAAGGGCACTAAATCAGGGTCTTGGTTTTGCTTTGCTTCCAAGGTTGGCCAAGACATCACCATCTTCAGCAGCAGGGATGGCACTGGTGATGTGGGAAACTCCTGTGCCTTTGGTTGTGTCTTGCTGCAACTGTGGGCTGGCATGGTGGTGCCATGAGCTGGCATAGCATGGATGTGGCACAGGTTCTGGCAAAGCCCTTATCTCTGCAGTGACATCCCTCTGGCAGCAGCTGGGCAGAATGTGGTTCCTGGGGCGGCCATGTCCCATTGACACCTCCAGACAGAGACAGTTGTGAGGGGTGGCCAGGGGTTGAAGGGCAGCTGGGGAAAGATTCCTAATTTAGGATTGGGAGGAAGACTTTGGAGTCCAGGTGGACAGTAAGTTATCCATGGGACAGTAATGTGTCCTTGTGGACAAGGGCCAATGGCATCCTGGAGTGCATCCAGCAGGTCTAGGGAGGTTCTCCTCCCCCTCTACTCTGCCCTGGTGAGACGACACCTGGAATACTGTGTCCTGTGTTGGCCTCCCCAGTTCTAGAGAGACAGAGATCTGCTGGAGAGAGTCCAACAGAGGCTACAGGGATGATGAAGAGAATTGAACATCTCTNACTGCATGATCTCTGGAGGTCCCTTCCAACCCCTACCATTCTGTGAAGGTGAGGGAGAGGAACACAGCCCTGGGGCAGGTCCACATCACCTTTGCACCCACGCTGCTCTGCCAGGGCACCTCTGCATCCATGCAGCAGGAATGGCTCCAACCCTTTCACATCATTCCTGGCTTCAAAAAGCACTTTTCCATTTCATCCTCAAAGCTGTGATTCTGCATCCGCCAGTGCTCCTTGCCAGCCCCAGCAGGAAAAGTGTTTGGGACCAGTTGGGAAACAGAGTTGGGGTGGGGGGGTGGAAATTAGCAGAAGGTTTTTTCACTTCTTTGATCTGCCTTCCTTTATTTATTTATTTGAACAGAAAGCTCAGCGAGGGGATAAGTGATCCCCTGCAATCTGTCAGCTCTCTCAGGCTGCTGGAGGATGGCACCAGCTGGGCTGCTAAAAGAGTCTTTAAAAAGAATAATGCCAGGCGTGCGTTGGCAGCGAGACACGGTGCTTGCTGAGCACAGGGGTTCAGGCTTCCCCTTCTCCTCTCTCCTATTTTTTGTTGTTGTTTTGGTTTCTCTTTCTTTTTGTTGCTGCATCCTGGTGGGAGGCTGCTGCCTGAGGCGTTGTGGTCAGGCAGGTGCTGGATGAGTTCGTGTTCAGCACTCCTGGGTGCTAGGTGGGTTCATAAATGCAAGAGATGAGCAGAGGAGCGCAGTGGTGCAGTGGTGCCCACAGGAGTGAGCTGTGAGCAGAGGGGAGGGATGAAGCCAAAAATGCCAGCTCAGCCCCTCTTTGGGGACTGCCCGTGGGGCTCTGGCAGCTCTGGTGCGGTCATGCCTGGTGCCTGGCAGGATGGAGAGGGTGATGTGCCGCCGAGCAGAGCCTGAGTGACCTGGTGCTGAGCTGGGGTCACTGAGCTGGGGTCACTGCTGCAGGTGCCTCTGCTTACTGTCATGTGCCAAGGGCTTTGCTGGGTCCCGGCAGAGCCCCCACCATGAGCACCTCTGGGGATGTCTCTGTCCTTCGGCTGCAGCTAACCTCCCCTAAGATGCATCTGCCTACGGGTAACCTCCCAGCATCCCTCTCCAAATTATCAGGAGACCTCTCAGCCTAAAAGCCTTTACCCAAGGGCTGCAGGGTGGCAAAGACCCATAGGTGGCTGTTACTGGGGTGGCTGCTCCCTCCTGAGGGGGAGCAGGGGGCCATGAGTGACTATGACAACCTATGGCAGCCCTGGTGATCTGAGGATATGTGGCATCACCTCTCTCCTTACCATGCTGACCTGACCTGCTGCAATTCAGTGTCTCTTTGGAGCTGCTGCTTGCAAAGAGAGTAAAGCAGGGCCAGGAGCAGAAGAATGGTGCCAAGTAACTGGCCAAGTGCTTTAGGAGGCTGAAAGAGCTCAGCTTGGTGCCCAACAGCTGGAAAACCTTTCCAAAGGACAGGGGATGGTGAGCAGCTCCCTTGTGCTGAAGCCCAGGTCCTTTGTCCCCTTCCCCAGGGCCACAGCAAATAATGCACAGAGAAGTTCCTTGCTTCTTTTGACATGAAGTGTGAGGTTCCTGGGGGCAGTGAAGCTGTTCTTGGTCTCTCCTCCTTGTCCCTGGTGTGGGTTGGATTTTCCTGCACCATCACAGATTTAAGTGGAAATTCATGGCACTGCTGCTGCATTCTGGATGCCACTGGAGAGAGTGTTTCCACCAGCATGGAGTGCTCTGAACCTCCCCAAAACAGGGTCTGAGGAAACCTGGGCAGCTCCATTCTCTGTGTGGGTGACCAGGTCCCTGACTGCACTGCTGGGAGGTGGTTCCAGGGTGGATTTTCACTTGGGTCCTTGCCAGGTGCCTGGCTCTGCCTCTCCTTCATGTGCCAGGCTGCCCCGGTGCTGCTCTGGATGCATCACTGGATGACTGATGGCCAAAAGCCAGGAGGTTCCCTACACCACTGTGTAGGGTGTTTTGGGCCCAGGCTCTCCCTCTGGGCTCTTTTGGGCTCCAGAGAGAAGGAGCATTCTTGAGCAGAAGGTATCCTTTGACAGATGGAAGTAAAAATAGCTATTTTTGCTCACAGAGCTGCTGGACCAGCACTCCCTTGACTCATGTCTTCTGAGGTCGTGGCAAACATTGACTTGGTGACACTGCTCTGGTGGAGCACAGGGAGGACGATGCCTTTGGGTCACAACTGAGTGCGGGGTTTTGATGTGCTGAGTTTGTCCTGCTTGCCAAGAGGGATCTTCAGTTAGAGCATCTCTGTGTATCCCAGGAGGGTTTTCCTGGAGGGCACACAGGGATCTGTGGGCTCCTCACATGGGAACCCTGAAAGTCAGCGTGGGCCAATCTTTGTAGCAAGCCATGGAAAAATTCCATTTTGGTGGGGTGAAGCTGCCCCAGCTGCCTTCCTCTCCTCTCCTCTCCCTGCTGCTTTGCAGCCCTTGTTTCCATGTTTTCTCCTTTGCTGCAGGGTTTGAATGAATCCTGGAGCTTCCTGAATGAGTCTTGGAGCAACCCCCAGTGATGTGTTGCACTCCAACATCATTGAAATCGATTGTCTTGTAAATTACTGATGGAAGCAGCTCCTTGGCTCCAGTGTTGCCTGGTGGTGTCCCAGCAAAGGAGCTGGGTGGCTTTAACACGGCAGTGTGGACAAAGCCCCTTTTATGTCAGACCAGAACCCTGGGAAAGGAGGATGGAAAGCTGGTGTGGGAACCACCTCCCTTCCCATCCATCTTCCCTTCCATCCCTTTTGGAAGGCACTTGGCAGCATGACGTAGGAGTGAGTATTCTGCGGCCTCTCCTGACCTCAGCTCTTTTGGCATGGGCCAGGATGGTGGTTTTTTTTTTCCCTCTATTTCTTCAAAACTCAGGTTTGAGCAGAGCAGGAAGGCGCTCTGCAAAGCTTTTGCACTGGCCCTGGTGGCCAGGGCTTAACCAGCCTCAGCAGCAGGACAACGTAGTGTTGTGATGAGCATGCAGACAGGAAAATGTCCCAAATGGGGAGATCAGAGCTGCCTTCCTCCTCCAGTCACTGCTGGGCTGAGGGACATGGAAAGTGGAGAAAAGTGGAGAGAATGGAGAGCAATAAAAGTGATGGCTCTGGAAATAACCCAGATGAAATGTGTGTCCAAGCAGGGAGCTCATCCTGTGCCCCACCCAAGCTGAGCTTTGTCTCACCTTGGGCCATTCGTCCTGGCTGGGTGAGGATATCTCTCACACCTCAGCAGCACCTGTTGGTGAGTGATTCGTGCTCAGCATCAGCTCCTTAAACCCTGGAAAGCACCCATAGGGAAAGCCAAGACTGAGGTGCTCACTGAGCTGGTGCCAGAGGCGGTGGCAAAGCCCCTGGCAGGAGATGGATGTGCCTGAGCACACTGAGCAGGGGCAGAGGGGCAGAAAGTTCCCCTTGGCAAGGATGAGCTGCTGAAGCGGGGTGGGGAGGTATGGGGGCAAAGAAAGGGAAGGGAAAAAGCAGGGAGGAGTTTTCTGAGTGCCCCTCTTTGTACAGGGCTCTGCTGGGAAGGTCCTTGGGATACTTCCTGAGCCTTGGCATGGCTCAGTTAGGAAGAGTCCTCTGGGAAATGGGCACGGGCAGGAGGGGAGCTTCTGAAGGGGGAGTGGGCAGTGGGCAGGGATGCAGGCATGGTGATGGTCACTGTGCCAGAGTTTCTGTACCATAATGCTTGCACAGGCAGTGTCTGGGCTGCAGGCAGGGATGGGCACGGTGATGGTCACTGTGCCAGAGTTTCTGTACCATAATGCTTGCACAGGCAGTGTCTGGGCTGGGATGCAGGCATGGTGATGGTCACTGTGCCAGAGTTTCTGTACCATAATGCTTGCACAGGCAGTGTCTGGGCTGCCTCAGCCCAGCTCCTGTGACAGTGGCAAAGGCTGTGGAGAGGGAACACTGCAATTCTGCTGCATGCGGGGACACCTCTTACTCCTTGGAGTCCTTGGACTGGTCTTGGAAGAGTCTTCCCAAGCCATGGCTCTGCTGCTGCCAGGGCTCTCAGCTCTCCTGACCCCCTTTCCAGGACCACTGTGGTTTGGGAGTGATCCTGAGAGCCGAGGAGCTGGGATGCTCTGTGGCAGCTCCCGGTGCCATTAGTGCCAGGCTGCTTCCCACCAAAGCCAGGTAAAGTTCCAAGCTTCCCAGTCTGGAATGAAGTGCCACAGAGGCAAGTGATGCCACTGGTGCCAGTTAGCCCAGTGACCTAGGGGTTTGGAGAGCCCATCTCTGGGGAGGGGATGTGAGACTCTCAGCTTTCATGCCACAGAAAGCATCCTGGTGCTGGTTCATGCGTTGCTCTGAGACGTTGGAGAAAAGCTCAGAAGCTGGCTCAGATCCGCTCCAAAGGCTTGCAGAAGGATCTGGGAGGCACTTGAAGAGTGCCCACGAGGTGTTTGTTTATTTTCTGAAACCCTTGGGATTTTCCAACCCCATCTTGTGACTCACTGGGCTCTGACTCACCAAGGCTGAGTGCCTGGGCTTGGCAGCCTGAGACTGCTGTTGGGGCTGGGAGCTGCTGCTGGGGATGCCACATGTCTCACTGACAGCTGGCATCTCACTGCTGTGCCCAGGGGATGCTCTGATTGGGTGCTGCTGCACCTTCCCTATCCCCAGGTGTTGGACTGCCTGCCCAAGGTTTGAAGTACCACTTAGTCCAACCTGAAAAATCTTCTGTGTGGGGAGAGGGTCTGAGGTGGCAGGCTGACACTGTGCCCCTTGGCAGACCCCAGAAGGGTAAGGAGTGGCCCTGGGGCTGTTGTTTGGGTTCCTGTTTATAGAATCTCAGACTGATTTGGGTTGAAGGGACCTTTAGAGGTCATCCAGTCCAACCCCCTGCAGCCAGCAGGGATAGCTGCAACTAGAGCAGGTTGCTCAGAGCCCAAACCAACCTGACCTGCAATGATACTAGGGATGGGGCAGCTACCACCTCTCTGGGCAACCTGGGCCAGACTCTCACCACCCTCAGTGTCAAACATTTCTCCTTTCTCTCCAGTCTGAATCTCACCTTTTCAGTTCAAACCATCACCCCTTGTCCTGTCACATCAGGGCCTGCTCAAAAGTCTGTCCCCAGCTTTCTGGTCAGCCCCTTGACATTCTGCAAGTCCACTAGAAGGTCTTCCTGGAGCCTTCTCTTCTTCAGCCATGCCAGAGAGCAGGTTTGGGTGATGGTTACGGAGGTCTGGGCTGGTGGCAGAAGGGAGGTCAGTAAAGCAGTGTGACACTTGCTGCCATGTGAACACAGGCTCGAGGGGCTGACTGTCTGCTGGGGCACAGTGATGGCTTGGGTGGGGCATGGATGCAGCTGTCGGGTCCGCATCAGCCACAGATTCCATCAGAGCTACGTCAGCCACACCTGGAATTGGGCAGATTCTTCCATTTGAAACGTGCCAAGATTTTTGTGCTTCCCATAGCTGGTGCCACACATGGCAGCGAGGAGCTTGTGGGAGGTTCTGTGGTGCAGTGTAGGATGTGCTGGGCACGCGACCGCTGCCGGTCACTGATGCTGCTTCCTCCTCTCTCAGGTGGGGCTTGGCAGTGGCTTTGCCAAACCATTGCTCTTCAGGGTGAAGTTTTCCAGCTGAAATTGGGTGTGGGCTTTGTGATTCCTGGGGACTGGGGATTTTCTGTGTTTTTGGAAAGTGATTTGGTTATGTCAGAGCCCAGGGCTGGAGGATGCAGAGGCTGTCACAGAGGTTATGAAATAAACCCAAATACCTCTTCTCCAGACACCCTTAGTCCTGGGTCTTGTGGACCTTCTGCTGCTGTCCTGCTGCATTCCTGGGCATTTGTGATGTCTGAAGTGACCCACTAGAAGGTCTTCGTGGTCCCAGCAGCCAAAATATGCTCAAGTTCTTTCTTTGGGCATTGGTGGTGCTGGGTAGGTGCTCCATTGCCTGGCATATTGGGCAATGCCAGGGGTGTCTGCACCTTCCCGTGCCAGCCCTCACCATCCTCAGCATCAGTAGGAGCTGAGCTGGGAAGGAGAAAAATGGAGAGCTGGGAGTGACTGGGGTGAGGACAGTGGTGGCACTGGGGTGGCAGAGCCCAGGCTGCCTCACAGTGAGAGGTGAAGACTCTGGGGTAGCTTGCCAGAAATCCCTGAGGGATGCACCAAAGCCTGGTGGTAGCTCATGGCTTCAGGGCTTTTCCAGCCAGCCCTCCCCTCCAAACTCCAGCCCGAGAATGCTGATCCTTTGGATTTTCTAGGAAACAATGGAAATTTCAAGGCTTTCTCTCCTAGCCTGGAGGAGGAAAGACAGTTTTTCCTTTTCTCATTACCAGAAACGGATGGGCTTTTGCTGGAGGAAGGAACAAGGACTGACAGGAGCTTTGCACTTCACTGGGGGCAGGTTTTAGCCAAGCTCAGAGCTGCTGAAGCAGGTTCTGGCACCAGCAGCTCACTCGCTCTTGGCTCGCTGGCTCCAGCAGTCCCTCCCCTCACGCTTTCCAGATGTTGTAGCTTGCTGAGAAGTCCATCTTTGGCTGGGTTGTGGCCTTTCTCCCCAAGGTGGCCTTCAGAGAGGCTTCTGCAGGGTCTGCTCGGTAGCCTGGGGATCTCCTGGGGTGCTCAGTGCTGCCTGGGTGTGCCAGCTGGCACAGCTCATGGTTTGGGAGCAGTCAGAGGGCTCCTGGGGCTGGACACATGGTCACAGGCTGCCCCAACTTGCTGTCTGCACGTGTTTCGGGACATCTGCCAGCACCACAACGTGTCCTCAGCCCTTGGGAGGGCAGCTGGCAGTGCAGGGCTGTCTTCTCCAGGAGAAAAAAACCTGTCCAGACCTTTTGTCTCGTGCCTGTTGCTGTGAGACCTTGCAGCTTGTGCAATCCTGGGGCTGGTGCCCAAGATCTGGTGGATAAGCTGAAGCGAAGATGGTGTTTAGCCAGTATGGCCCAAGGAGGCTGCAAGCTCAGCCCCACGATCCTCAACCCCTCAGAGCCCCCCTACAGTGGCCTGGCTGGTGGAAGCCCACTGGTCTGACAGGACTCTTGGATTCATGAGCTTTGTGAGCATGGTGTCCCTGCAGCTCTGACAAAGCCTCCTGCGGCATTCCACACATGGCAGGGGACAGAGGAGGTCTCCAGGCGGTGCTGAGGAAGAGCCTGCAGAATCCCATTGCTTAGTGGTAGCTTTGGTGGCTTTTTGATGGGTTTAGGCATTTTGTTTGCTTTCCCAGCAGCAAAACTGCAGCAAAGGGAAGGAGCAGGCAGGAGGAGTGGATCTCTCTCCACAAGGAGTTAAAGTCTTCTCGCAGCTGCAGTCGGTGTTCACCCCAGGCTGAGTTTGTGCTGTTGTCTATCTCAGCATCTCCAGCTCTGGCTTTTGCAGTCCCACTGTGGCTTAGTGTAAGCAACAGATCAGCCAAAGCAAGCCCCATCCTGGGCAGTTGCTTGGCTCTTGGAGCTGCTTCCAAGAGAAACCCGAGGCTCTGCGTCCGCCTTAGCACTCTGGCAGTGCTCCCAAGTGCCCTGCCAGAAGCAGCCCAGCTGACACGGCTGAGAGAAGGGAGTGAGCCTGGCACCTGGCATTGCCAGGGCCACGGCTTTGCCACGCAGCTTGGTGCTGGGCTGGGCTGAGCCTGAGCATCCCCTGAACCATGCAGCTCAAGGGCTCCTTCTCCCCATGCCTCCTTCTCCTCATGGCTTGGCCTAGGGTGAGAAGGGAGACAATTTGGGCAAGTTCCCCATGAAATGTGGGATGGCTCTGGCTGAACATGGAGTCTGGAATATGTCCCTGAAGTCTTTTGTGTGCTCGTGCCAGGAAGGTGGAAAAGTTTGTTCGTGCAGACAAGTCCTGCATGAAGCAGGAATTTGAAGTTATTTAGCCAGAACCCTCCATGGGCTTTACTTCTGTGCCCCTTCTACCCACCTCACCCTAGATTTTCCATCCAAATTTCTTCCATGAAGAGGTGAGGAGCAGAGCCCTCAGGCTGCCATGGTTGGTGGCTCTCCAGCCCCTCCTTGGCTTGCTCCCCACCAGCCCTTCCACTTAATGAAGCAGCCTCACGGCAGGGGACAATTGCAGACAGAAGCAAAGTCCCGTGGTGGTTAGGTCTCCCAGAGGGCACGCTGGTTTTAATGGGTCCCATTTGTCACTGTCCTGCCTTTGCAGGCCGCTGCTGGGATGTGGGCTTCTGTGTCAGCCTCAAAGGCTCTTATTGCTTCCGTGAACAGGGACGTGGCAAATGTCCTGGTGCAAAAACATGTTCCTGCCACAGCTCACACCACCCCCCGTCACTTCTCGGGGTGTCAGAGGCACAGCAGCTGGGCTCACCTCCTCATGTCCTCCTCGTTCAGTGGAGCAAGATCAATCCAGAGCAAAGAAGGCTGCAGGGTCTGGATAGGGACAGAGGCTTCAGAGCATCCTGCTTGTCTTCAGGGATATTCTTGACTAGGCAGGGCTCTGCATTGCTTAGCACTGGGCTTTGCCCTCTGGACACCGTTTCCAGCTCCCTCCAGAGCCCATATGGGTGCAGGGCTGGGGCAGCCTCCTCCACGGAGTGCTGCTGAGTGCTGCAGGGCATGGAGAGGTAAGACAGCAGCTTGCCTGGTAGCCTTTTCACAAGCACAGCTCAGAGGGACAGTTTGGGGAATTCACCCCTGAGATGTCATCTCTGTGCTGTGCAGAGTGGGCAGACCTGGCCCCCTCCTTTGGCACATGTGCCCAAGGGGTGCCAAGGGGGAGCTGCTGCCATCTGAGGTGGGAAGAAGCCTTGGGGGGGGTGTGAATCCAGTACTTGATGAGGGGCAGATCCAGCTCTCATGGCAGGGTAAATCCATCCTTCAGGAACGTTTTGCTTCCATCCCTTCTGGCCCTGCTGCCCGATGGCTGACAAACAGCGGCAGGGTCGGGGACGCTCTTCCAAGCCTGATGTTTTGTGGCAATTAATCTCGCTTTTTATCTGGGTGTAATTAGCCAGGTTATTAACATTATCAAGGCGCCACGGTGCTAATTACACGTCTGCGTGCAGCGTGCGGAACATCCAGGCTGCTGCTGCCTGACACCGTCCCCACCAGCCCTGGCATTTGGTGTCTGCTGGGGAGGATCATTTGATGCCTCTAATCGCTCTGATGCACATCAGGCACTGGTCCCCACCGCCCCCAGCTCTGGGCAGTGATGCCACCAAGTGGTGCAGCTTTCCTAGGAATGTTTCCTCCCTGGAATCTTCCCCGTCTTGGAGGGAGGTCCCCTCTCTGTTAAGCTCTCCCTTGGAACTAGGGGAGCGTTCGTAATGTCCTGTCCTCCCCAAGAGCTTTGCTTTGCGTTGTGGAGGAGCTTCTCTGGTTGGTTGTCTCCCCTTCTGTGCCTGCCAAGAGCTGAAATGTTTCAGATTTGAGGTTCATCTCTTAAGGATCCTCTTCCTTTTGCTGGAAATGAAGCATTGCAGATCTTAGTGTGGAGGATGGTGCCTTCACATCTGCTTCAGCTAGGCACCAGGGTGGGCTTCCAGACTTTTTCTCTGTGGCTCCTCCAGTGCTGATGTGCCATGGGAGCAATGCCCAGCTGCAGTGGGCACAGACAATCGAGGTCTGTGCAAAACCCTGTGACCCTCCTGATCTTTTTCCTTGCCTTGTGCATGTTCTCTGTGGCTTTATGTCTTGGGCAGCCACATGCTGGGAGGGCCGTTGGGCTTTCTCTGCCTGTCATGCAGACATCCTCCCTTGGATGGTGAGCACTTGAGAGCCAGATCCCACAAGCATCTCCATCCACCCCCAGGGCCACCACATCCCTGCTGCCCACCTGTCCAAACCCTGGGGAAGGTTCTAAGCTGAGATCAAGCCTTCAGTGCAGAGCAGGCAGGGATGCTGGGAGTGTTGATCTGCTTGAGGGTAGGAAGGCTCTGCAATGACATCTGGCCAGGCTGAGGTCAGTTGTATGAGGTTCAACAAAGCTAAGTGCTGGGTCCTGCACTTGGGTCACAACAACCCCAGGAAGGCTCCAGCCTTGGGGCGGAGTGGCTGGAAACTGCCCAGCAAAGAAGGACCTGGAAGGGTTGGTTGACAGCAGCTGAACATGAACCAAGAAGGTCACCACCATCCTGGCTTGCATCATCAGGAGTAGGGAAGTGATTGTCCTCCTCTACTGTGCACTGGTGAGGTCATACCTCAAGGACTGGGTTCAGTTTTGGGGCCCTCACTCCAAGGAGGACATTGAGGGGCTGGAGCAGGTCAAGAGAAGGGCAATGAGGCTGGTGAGGGGTCAGGAGAACAGGGCTGGTGAGAAGCAGCTGAGGGACCTGAGGTGGTTTAGTCTGGAGGTGGATGAGTGGAGACCTCATTGCTCTCTACAACTACCTAGGAGGTTGGAGTGAGGTGGAAGTTGGTCTCTTCTCTCTAGTATCAGGTTGTAGAAGGAGAAGAAATGGCCTGAAATTGTGCCAGAGGAAGTTTGAGTTGGAGATCATGAAAAAATATCATTCCTGCAAGAGTGGTCAGGCATTGGAACAGGATGCCCAGGGAGCTGGTGGAGTCACCATGCATGGAGGTGTTCACGAAACCCTTGGACATGGCACTTGGGGACATGGTTTAATGGCCGTGGTGATGTTAAATTGATGGGTGGACTCGGTGGTCTTTGAAGCCCTTTCCAACTGAAGCAATTCTGTGATTCTATGTTGGGTTCCTGCTGCTGCTGCTGCTTCAGCAGCCTCTCACTGCTCATGCCCCTGCTGCTGCTGCAGGGATGGGGGAAGGAGAAAACCAGGCAGCTGCTGAGCGTGCGCTGGAGCTGGGCCGATGGGGAATCACAAACCAGCAGCTGGAGCGTTTCCTGGGCTCCTTTGATCCTCCGGGCTGGGAGCTGAGCTTCCAGGGCACTCTGGCAGAGGGAAGGCAGCAAACAGCAACTCTGTGCCCCTGTACCAGCTGCCTGCAGCCACCTCGGTGTGCCCATCAGCGTCAGACCCCGAAAGAGGGAGCAGGGGTGGTGAGGAAGGGAGGCAGGAGGAGTAAATATTTAAACAGCTCTGGTGATGTCTGGGACCTGCCAGCAGTGCTGGGAGAGTGCTGCCTTGGGCAGGTTGTTCTGGTGCTTCTCAGTGCCAGGCTCAGGGACGCTGAGGGCTGCTGCCCATTGGTGGGATGCACTTGAGATGGGATGTGGGTGTTGTGCCCTGGGAGTGGGTGTTGCAGCCTAGGGCTGGGTGTTGCAGCCCAGGGGTGGGTGTTGCAGCTCCTCCCTCTCCTTAGCTCTGTGGCAGTCTCTCACTGCAGTGTCTGGAATGAGCTTTGCAATGGGCAGAGGTTTCCAGGGACGTAATGGGGTTCATCTCTATCCCCAGCTGGGGGTGGCTGTGTGTGGCTCTACAGTGTGGGGACTGAAATAGGGTTCCAGTGTGACCTAACCTCATCACTCAGCCCCTTGCCACCACTGGGTTGATACTGGTTGAGCAATGCAATGAAGGACATCAACCAGGCCATCACTGTCCGCTTGGGTCTGCCTGGGAATGGGCTATGACAGAAGAGGGGTGATTGGATGAGAAGCTGGGCTCTTCTTCTTCTCCTGGAGTAAGCAGGGACATTTTCTGCCTTCTGGAGCTCTTCCCCTTGATATGAACCTGCTGCTCTTGCCATCCTTGCTCATGGGCACCAAGTGCTTATGACCTTTCCCAATCCTGTCCTCTTCCCAAACCCTCATCCCACTGTCCAGCACTCATTTCACTCAGCATGGCACCATCTGATATCCCATGCAGCTCTCCTGTGTCAGGCTGTGCCTGCAATCAGCTCCTGGCTAGAGAAACCAGCAGAGACAAGCTGTTGGCAGGAGAGTTGAACCCAGTGTGCCATGGTGAGTGGAAGAGAAGTGGTGATGAAGACAATTAAAAGCCACCAGTGCAAAGAGGAGGAGACCAAGCCCACACACAAGGTGGGACTGATAGGGAGTCTGCAGGAGGAGCTGTTTGCAGACGCAGTTTGTGCATTTTACTGCCAGATAGAGTTTCAGATTAAAATCAGCTTCTGCAGCCTTTTGGCCCAGGCGTGTGTCCTGGTCAGGACCCACGTCAAGATTGACCCAGACTGATTCCTCCTCATCTGCCTTTGACCCCTGGTGCTGCCTCTTCCCCACCTTGACAGAATTCAGCACAATTTTTTGCAATCATTTGAAATGCAGGAGCTCAGGCCTCGCTCTGGAGCTGATTTTGTCTTTGTAATTCAAGGCACCTCCTCCTGCTTCATCTCATCCATTCCTTACCCAGAGTTGGAGCAGCTGGCTCCAAACATTGCTGTGCAGCGTGAGGAGGTGGGGCCACAGGTGCCCTTCTTGCAGGTTTTCATCGCTAGCTTGTTGGGGGCTTTTTGCTTGCATTTTGCTAATTCGGTGTGGGAAGTGCAATAGACATGGAGTGAAGTAATTAGTGAAGCTTTGATGAAGCTGCTTCTCTCTGCTGAAAATCACAGAGCGTCTTTCTTACGGTTGAAGGGAAGCCAGATGTTCCTCAGAGACATTTGCCTCTTCCATGAGCCTGTCCCTAGCACTTCCCTGAGCTTCCCATTGGCTGAGTGCTCCCTGGGTCCCATCTCCTCCCTCTGGCAGCAGAACCTGGGTTGATTTTTAAGTGCAGGCATGGATTTGCATAAATTAGGTGCCAGGTTCCACAGTTCCTGCCCACAGCCTCAGGTTGGGTGTCCAGGATGATGGTGTTCATTGGAAAGGCTCTCAGAGCTCAGGCCTTGCCCCACTTGAGTTGTGTCCCACTGGATGCTCCTGCAGCTCTGGGGGATGTATCCTGTTATTGCTTGGCTGTCAGCTGTGTGGGACAGGGACAGTAGCCAGTGAGGTCCATGGTGGAGTCATCTGCACCTTCTGCCGTGGCAACTGTTGGTCCTCTGGTCATGGGGTTGGTGCAGATGTACTGACCATGCTTCCACCTGCATCCTCCAGGTTCCAGAGGGGAAAGGTGAGTGAACTTCTGCTTCAGAAGGTGAGGAGTGAAGGGTGTCTTCAGTCAGAGCAGCTCAGGCAACAGCCAGTGAGTTGTCTGACCATTTTGGTGGAATCCAAATGGTATACTGACACCAGGGACACCCCTGGAGGGGCTGCTGGGGCAGGGCTGAGCCCAGGGTAGGACAGCAAGGGAGGACAGGGAGGAAGGGACCTCACAAGAGTGAGCAGCACAAGAGGTGGAGCTGTCTCTCTCTCCGATTGGGAGCTTCGAGTCCCCAAGTGTTTTATGAAGTTCTTAGCTTCTCACACGGTCGCTGCTCACACAACCTGCACTGCTCCTTTCCTTTTCTTTCTGTCCAGGGCACGTTTTTCTTATTGCTGCTAATTCTCATTAGGGCTTCCTGCATCTTCTTCTGCTGAAACTTCCACCTCTTCCATGAGTATGGCAGACTTCCTACAGTTCCTCCTTAGATCTTCTCCACATGTTGTTCTTCCTCACAGTTCAAATTCGTGCTGGTGTCTTATGTTTAAGGATATTTATGGTCTTTATTTTCTTACTTAAGAAGCTTTAATGCCAAAAATGTCCTCTTCTGCCTTTAATGATGATCCCAAACATTATCAGGGACATGGAGCCTCCTGCTGCTCTTATCTTCCCGTGTGCCTCAGATCAGCATCTGCTGGGCTTTTTTTATCTCTGGAAATCCATCTCTGTGTGACCCTCACATATCCATAGGGATATTCCTGAGTACTCTCCTAGCCTGAGCAGTTGATATCACTGTGCCATTAGTGAACCCAGGAAGCCTCCTGTTCACTGGAGCTGCTCTCCACCTTCCTTTCCTCTTCAGGGCAGCAACCAAGGGTGACTGTTCTCTTGTTCTTTGTCTGTGCTTGCCATGTATTCACGACAGTCCTTCAAAGAAGGCTCCTGCCGTTCCACCAGCCATCCTGCCATGAGGACATGCATATTCATGAGCTGTGATGTTTTTTACACCTTGAAAGGAGTTTTGCTCATTTTGGCTTCAAAGCCAATGGAAGCAAGGTCCTGCCAGCTTCAGTTCCACTCCTGATGGGTGTCTGAGAGCCCTTCCTCAGCTGCAGGCCAGGGTGACTTTGCAGGCTGTGTTTTCTCGTGGGCTGATCAATGTCGAGCTGTTGTCTTTAGCTTTGTCCTGTAATCACTCCTTTGTGCTCAGAAGAGGTCCTCCAGGTGCTCAGTGTGTTCTGGTTTCTCATCCTGTTTCCATGTCTGAGGCCATTAACCCACATCACAGGCTGTGATTTGTGTCAAGTCCGTGGAAGTCTCTGCCTTTCAAGGGTGATCTGTGGAACTGCTGCCTGGCCCCACCAGCGCAAGTGCCAGGACATGGCATGGACACAGCTGCAGGGCTGGTTGCTGCCAGCCCCTTTGTCCTCCTGCACAGAATGGTTTGGGTTGGAAGGGACCGTGGCTGGGACTGCTGCTGGGGCTGCTGGAGCCTTCAGTGTGATCCAACCCTGCATGTGGGCTCAGGAGTGGGTAACATGGGGAAGTTTCATAGAAGGTCAGGGACTGGAAGTGACCTCCAAAGCTCATCATATGGGTTTAAACTGGCAGAGGGAAGATTTAGACTAGATGTTAGGAGGAAGTTCTTTACAGTGAGGGTGGTGAGACACTGGAACAGGTTGCCCAGGGAGGTTGTGGATGCTCCCTCCGTGGAGGTGTTCAAGGCCAGGTTGGATAAGGCCTTGAGTAACCTGTGCTAGTGGCAGGTGTCCCTGTCTATGGCAGGGGGTTGGAACTAGATGATCCTTGAGGTCTCCTTCCAACCTTACCATTCTATGATTCTATGATCAGTCCAACCACCCTGCCAGAGCAGGGTCACCTATAGCAGTTCACACAGGAACACATCCAGGCAGGTCTTGACTATCTCCAGAGAGGGAGACTCCGCAACCCCCCTGGGCAGCCTGTTCCAGTGTTCTGTCATCCTCACAGCGAAATNCCCCTGCTAAAGCAGGGTCACCCACAGATGCCCTTACCCGGTGCAGTGCTGGTGGAGCTGGTGGATGGTGGTGGGCAGCTGGGGACCTGTTCAACTGCCACTCTGCAGCGCCGAAGGTCATGGCAGGCATTGGGTGTGTGGGGAGGTGTTGGCAGCTGGCTTGGCTTTGGGACGTGGCTCTGGGTGCACATCTGGTTTGTGTTTGTGAAACGTGGAGGCAGCAGGGCCGGCCCGTGCCTGCTGTTGGCAGCAGTGACAAATGAGCAGGGGCACTGAGAAAGCCCTGAATCCATCACCGAGAGCGGACGTGAGCCAGCTCTGGCTGCCTCTGCATGGAGATAAAGGTGGAGAGCTGCTCCTGCAATAAGGCAGAGACAGATGACCCCTCCCAACCCCTCTCACCCATGGACCAGCCCTGAAGCTGGCTCCAAGTTAATGTTGGCACAGACTTGCAGCAGCCAAAGCCCCCCTGAGCCACCAGCAGCCTTTGCACACCTGTCTGAGGCTTTCCTCAGTGACAGGGCACTCCAGGTCCTCCTGTCCTTCTCACAGAGGTTCCTACTGGTGGAGAAAACCTGGGGTTTGCACAGCTGAAAGCCTGTGGGAGTTGGACCTCCAACACCAAGAGCACATCTGTGTGATGATCCCAAGTGGCATGATTG
The DNA here is from genome assembly GCA_013399055.1 of Ramphastos sulfuratus. Lineage (NCBI taxonomy): Eukaryota > Metazoa > Chordata > Aves > Piciformes > Ramphastidae > Ramphastos > Ramphastos sulfuratus. The sequence goes on along the minus strand of WBNM01016695.1, from coordinate 275,019 downwards.
GGACCAAGGGGTCCCTCAGCCTGCCCAGGGCTCAAAGGCTGCTCTGCTTCCCTCAGCTTCAAAGCTCTCAGTGTGACTTGGGGATCTCTATCAATGCTTCAAGGCTGGGTGTCAGGAGGATGGGACCAGTCTTTTTTCAGTGGTGCCCAGTGACAAGGGGTAATGGGCACAAACTGAAATATAATTTCTGTCTAAACATGAGGAGGAACTTCTGTAATTTAAGGGTAATGAAGCACTGGAACAGCACCGGAACACACCCAGAGAAGTGGTGGAGTTTCCATCTCTGGAGACATTCAAAACCCACCTGCTTGTGTTCTTATGTGACCGTCTCTAGGTTACCCTGCCTTGGCAGGGGGGTTGGACTTGATGACCTCCAGAGGTCCCTTCTAACCTCTACCTCTGTGTGATTGTGTGAGCTGGCGAGGAGGGGGACGGTGAGCAGGTGAGGTGTTGGGTGCTGTGTTCAGATGGTGTTTGATGATGTGGGGCTGTGAGGAAGGAGGGTGGCAGGAGCAGCTGCAGCTGGCTCTGTTGCTATTGATGCTGCATCATTGTGCAGGGCACTTCCCACTTAAAGAGGACACCCTGAGTTTGGTTCCATCTTTCCAGGCTCTCCCACCCATGGCAGCAGTGCACAGGCTGGCAAGCAAGCTGGACAATTTTAGGCTGGGTGGTTTTTCAGAAGTGGATGCTCTGCTGGGGCTTCCTGACCACGGGTCAAATCCTCTTGGCTGAGCAGCCCCATATTGCCCGTGTGTGGAGCAGGACCATGTCTGTGGGCCTGCTGAGCCATGATGAAAGCCTTGCAGATCCTGGCCAAGGAGGAACAAAATGCTGCAGGCATCCTCTTCCAGACCTGGAGTTTAAAATATTGATGGGATATCACTTTCCCAACACGTGGGGCAACAGGCAGTGAGCACTTTGCCATCAAGCTCTTCCGTTTAGCGTGGTTAATGGAGCCGCAGCATCACCTGAATTATTGATACCCCAAACCACGAGTCCAGCGAGTGTCCACAGACACCACAGCCCTTCAGAGGGCTCTTCCTCCCCGTTCCCTGAATCCCCTTCTGCTCTGGGAACATCTCATCTTCTGGTGCCAAACCAATGAGGGATCCACCAGCAGGATCTGCTCCCGCAGCAAAAGCTGGGAACTGGGAAGGGAAGCACAGGCAGCCTGTGGTGAGAACCACAACCTTCTCCTGGGGCTTTTCATCTTGGAGTCTGGCAGAGAGAGCAAGTGGGAAGTGGCAGAGGTTCACTTGGCACGGGCAAGCTTCCTGCTGGCTGCTGGAGCAGTATGGTTCCTTGTCCTCGTCAGCAGGTGGAGGAAGGGAAGGGCAGATCTCAGGTGGGATTTCAAATTCCACCCAGATTTCAGCAGCCTTGGGCAGACCCATGGGAGCTGGGAGGGTTTCCATTACTGGCTGCCTGTACCAGGCCAACTACCACATTGCTCTCCTGGCCTTTGCCTGTCCTGCTGTGGCAGGGGTGGTTTGGATAGAAGTCCATCTCCGTTGTTCAACAGGCTCTTATTTGGCTTCCTTATCACCTGTGAAACAAAACTGGTGATGAAAATACCTGTGCTGGCTTCTTTCCCAGTGGGAACAGGAGGAGCAACATGCTTAGGTTCTCCTCCCCTGTCAGAGCAGCAGTGAGTGGTTTGAGAAACCAAGATGCTCCTGGGGTTTTCCAGCTGCTTGTGGAGTTTTCCAGGGGATGCAGGAGGAACTCAGGTTTGCTACAGGAGCACAGCCTGCCCCAACTTCTCACACCATCTCCTAAGGAGCAGCAAAGGGCAGACCCCCATGCTGTCCTCTCTGACTAGTGACCTCCTTGGGCCACCACAATGCTGAGCTCAGTGGTTCCCTGTCCTGGACCCAAGCACTCCTACAACCTACCAGTGTGGGCAGGAGCAGCCCAGAAACCCAAGAGCCTTTGCCCCTTTGCCTCATTCAAGTTGTCACTCACTCAGGCAGCGTGTTGGGTGGCAAATGTCCTGGTTGCTAATGTGGGGCTGGAGACAGCCCTCCAGCTTTGCTGATGGTCTTCTTTCCTCTCTTTCTCCTTTCTCACTTGCAGCAAACCCTGGAGACAAATCTCACCAACCTGGTTAAACGCAACAGTGAACTGGAGAACCAGATGGCCAAGCTGATCCAGATCTGCCAGCAAGTGGAGGTTGGTGAGAGCAACCAGGGGACCTGGTGGGTGATGGAGACAGTGCACTGGAAAGCTTCCAGTGGGAGCAGTGGGATGTGTGGGATTCCTCCAGTGTCCTTTTCCTGGGGGCTGCCCTGGGAGCAGAGATGGAGGTGTGGTGGGAAGTGTCACTGATGCTGAGGGGTTCTGACCAACTGAGTTGTTTCAGAGTTTAGTCCCAAATGGTGGAGGATGTAAGGATGGTTCCTGGAGGTCTATAGGGTCTGAAGGTGGCATGGCTGGGGGCCACTGGGAAGAGGCACCAGCTGCTGGGCTGGCTGAGGGAAGGAGGACCCATCAGCTGTTCTCTATGTGTGGGGCCAGCAGGTGTGTTTGATGGAAACCTGGGTGATGCTGAGGGTGCAAACACAGCTCTCAGGGAGGGGAGTGGAAATGTTTCTCTCCTAACTGTCTCCTGCTCTTGGGCGTGGTTTTGCCAGCAGCTCCTGTTCCCTCTGGAGCTTTCTGCTCTGGGGGCTGTTGAAGCAAACTAGTTAATCCCTGCAAAGGTTTTGGATATTCAAGTGTTGGGTGCTCCAGGAGAGCCCAGAAGGAGATTGCTGGTGATGCTTGTGGAGCAGTGCTGGAGCAGTGGCCATGGCCATGGTGGCAGGACCAGCTGTCCTCACTCTGGCACAGGAAGTCAGTTGTGGTCACTACCTGCAGCTTGTAGCAAAACCACATGTACTGGGGAGGTGTGGAGCTGTCACAGGGTCCTTCAGGGCTCCAGGCTGCTCATGCAGCACTAACGAACCTCCCTGCTGGTTAGGGACAGTTTTGTTCCCTCCAATTCACCTCCAATCCAGGGCCAGCCTCACCCTGTGGCAGTGTGGGTAAAGACTCTTCCCCAGCCCCTCGGTGCAGACAGGAACATTGTCCCCATCCCTGCCATGATAGCAGCTTGCCCTCAGAGGGCATGGCTGGTGCCAGCAGCTCATCTTCATCCCCACCTTCTCCTCCTCCTATAAGTGCTCACTCTTCCCCCTACACCCTCCCTGCTGCTGCTGGGCCCTGCAGCAGGATCCTGGAACAGAGCAGCAGTCCTTGGGCTGGAGCCAGAAGCAGGTGGAAGAGACTTTGTAGGGAGGATTAGGGGAAGTGCTGGAGGAAGACAGGACCTCACCCCTAATCCTGCTGGAGAAAGGCAGCCCCTGACTCCCCTGCTGTGACCACGTGACCTGTGAAACTCTGTGTGCAATCAGCCAGCTCCTGCTTGCATCATTAGCCAGGGAAGGGATTCACAGATGCACAGAGCAGTTCGGGTTGGAAGGGACCTTAAAGCTCATCTAGTTCCAACATCCTCTGCCATGGGCAGGGACACCTTCCACTAAACCAGGTTGCTCAAGGCCTCATCCAAGCTGGTCTTGAAGACCAAGGTGGGCTGAGGAGCAGGGGAGCCTGTGCCTGCAGGCTCCTGGGCCACGTGGTGCCCTGCAAGGAGGCAGCAGGAGGAGGGTTAGAGCCTCACTGCCGTTCCGGAGCACATGTTCCAATTAATAGCAAATTAATCTGCAGCTTTGTTTACTGAAGTGGTACATGGAGTGGGGCTGTCCAATTAGCTCCCTTTTAATGGGCTATTGATGTTTTTTGGTTGCTGAGTTAAGCAACAGCTCCACGAGCCAGCGCCAAAAGAACAAATCCACCAGGCTGCTGCCAGCGTCGCTGCTGCGGGTTTGGGAGGTGTTTGCTGGCTCCTGAGCAAACGTGAAGGGTATCTGTTCCACGAGGATTTCTGCTGGTGTGAGCTGGGGGAAGTGCTGGGCTCGGGAACCAGTGCCTGTCCTAACGCCCTGTGCCTTTGCTGCTGCTGGCCAGGTGAACACAGCCATGCACGAGGCCAAGCTGATGGAGGAGTGCGACGAGCTGATGGAGATCATCCGGCAGCGCAAGCAGGTCATTGCTGTCAAGATCAAGGAGACCAAGGTAAAGCAATCGCAGGACCTAGGTCTGGAGCACTGCCCTATGAGGAGAGGCTGAGGGACCTGGAGTGTTTTGATCTGGTGGTGAGAAGACTTATAAACATTGATTAGATTCCCTATAAGTATCTGAGGGCTGGGGGTCAAAAGGGAGGGGACAAACTCTTCTCAGTTACACCCTGTGGTACAGGCTAGGGACAGAGTGGCTGGAAAGCATCCAGGCAGAGAAGGACCTGGGGGTACTGGTCAACAGCCAACTGAACATGAGCCAGCAGTGTGCCCAGGTGGCCAAGAAGGCCAGTGACATCTTGGCCTCTATCAGGAATAGTGTGGCCAGCAGGACCAGGGAAGTTCTTCTGCCCCTGTACTCAGCACTGATTAGGCCACACCTTGAGTACTGTGTCCAGTTCTGGGTCCCTCAATTTAAGAAAGATATTGAGGTGCTTGAACGTGTCCAGAGAAGGGCACCAAGGCTGGTGAGGGGGCTGGAGCACAGCCCTGTGAGGAGAGGCTGAGGGAGCTGGGAGTGCGCAGCCTGCAGAAGAGGGGGCTTAGAGGAGACCTTTTTGCTCTCTACAACTACCTGAAAGGAGGTTGTAGCCAGGTGGGGTTGATCTCTTCTCCCAGGCACTGCAGAGTCTGCCCTTTCTCTGTGGGCACAGCCCAGCAGCTGGCCAGTCTGTGATGCAGGGATGGCCCAGCCACATTCAGAGAGCTGCTGGTGGCCTGCATGGCCTTGCCCATGGAGGAATTGCTCTGGGAATCTGTTGGTACACACAACTTCATCTCCCCAATCAGTGTGGGAGTCCAAGTGTCCCTCACTGATGCTGTCCCCAGAGCTCTTCCGCCAAGGACAAGGTGTGTGCTGGACATGGCTGGAGAAGGGACAGGGACAGCATGTTGATTATGATGGCAGTTTGGTGGATTTGCTTGGACACCCTTCCTGGGGCTCTAACGCTGTGGTGCTAACTTGGGATGAAAACTGCAGGTCCACCTGAGCCCTGTGCTGCAGGCAGGGGAGGGGCCACATGCTCTGCAGCATAGCTGGGGGTGAGCTGGGTCCTCACTCTTTTCTTTGGGGGTGGTTGGACCCTTCCTCCAGTGGTGCCAGGCATTTACCTGCTGGTTTTGTGTGCTGGGGAGAGACTGGAGGGCTCTGTTGTAGCTCTGAGGGGTGCCCACTCTGCTGTCTAATGTCCACAGACCAGTCCTTTGCCTTTCTTACTGAGCCTGAAGGTGATTTCTGGTCTAGCTCTCCACCCAGCCCGGTGCCGATGGCTGAGCTGGCAGCAGCACCGCCATGGAGGCAGGGTTTTTGCAGGCAGACGTTTGGGAGCAGGTTCTGCTGGGTGCTTACACAGGACAGCCAGCTCCGCTCTGGGACACCCTGGGGAAGCTTGAACATTCCTGGTTTTCTCCCAGTCACTTCAGGGAACATATTTTATATAACTGTGCCTTCTGCTGGTCCATCTGTCTGTCTGCCTCTCACTTCCCACCCCCTCCCCTGGCGTCTTCTGACCACGCTGTCCAGTTTCAGCCCTACTTGGCAGGGAGCTGGAAGGCTCAGAGATGTTATTTTCCTCCAGCTTGGCAGCTGGGTGAGGAGAGTGCTCTGAGCAGTGTCCAGAACCTTCAGCAGAAGCAACACTTGGCTGATGATAAAATGCCAGGGTAGGAGCAGCCAGGTTGTGCCTCTGGAGCTGCAAACCCAGCACTGCAGTGGGCAATGGATGTGGGGGTGGTGGTACTGGTGGCACTGGGTTTGGATTCCAGAGGAACCTGAGAACTGGAACATGCTTCTCTGATGGTGAAATCAGGCTGGAGATGGCAGTGCCTGGGTTGGCAGCAGTGCGGTGACCCTTTGTGCCCTGCAGTGCTGGCTCTGGGGTCTGGCCACTCTTCCTCTGTTGCTTTCACACTTCTGAGCTATGATTTCCAGGTGTGAGGGGAAGCAACTTCTCTTGCAGGCACAAGCACTGGGGAGCTTGAGAAGCTTGAGAGGAGGAAGTGCCAAGCTCTGTGACTGCCACATGAGCAGCCCTGCTTTGCTGCCAGGCCACCTGATGGCTTTCTGCATGTTCCTGCTGCTGGTCCTGACACATGGCCCAGCAGATGCATGGCAGCCTGGTCAAGTGGCACAGGATGCCAGCCCTGGTCCTCAGAAGGGAAGTCTGTGGTGGAAAAATGCCAAGGCAGTGGTTTGTCTCCATCCAGAGCGTGGTACTGGGAGGACTGGGCTGCTCTACCCCAAGGTGCTGTGGGATGGAGCTCCTCTGCCCCACAAGGCAGTGAGAGAACTGGAAGGAGCAGAGCAGTAGCCTGAAGGTTGTGTTGCTGTGGGTGAGAGTGAGGGGTGCCCAGTGAGGATGCCCAGAGGGTGATGTGCCATGCTCTTGGAGAGTGCACCCTTGATGCAAGGAAGCTGTGCCTGTCCCGTAGGTGTCTTTGATTCCAGCAACCCTAACAAAGAGCTCTTCCTGGATGCATCACACACATATCTTTGGAAACCCACCAGAGATCAGATGCTGAGGTGCAGCGCTGGGCTGGGCTCACACCTTGCAGGAGTCAGCTTTGTGCTCTGCTAGGGCTCAGGTACCACCAGTTATGAGACTGGGCAGCACCCTGTGACCAACATGGCACTGGGGGGCTGGGAGAATGACCCAGCAGGCAGAGAGAAATCATCAGAGAGGATGTGAGAGGAGGAGGGAAGCAGCAGCTGGGCTGCCCTGAAGAGCTCTCTGCCATGGTGTGGATCCGGCCAGCGGCTGCCAGCACCCACATCACCTGCCCAGGGCACCACAGATGCCAGTGTCACAGCTCAGCCCAGCTGGCCTCAGGCCAGGCCATCTGCACCTCCTTCCCTTTGCCTGGGACTGGTGCTGCAGGCTGGGCACCACAGCTTCTAGGAATGACTGTGGCAGGGGCAGGGGCTCTCTTGCCCTCCCTGCCTGAGACCCACAGGTTCTCCAGAGCTCCTCAGCCCTCCCATGGGACAAGCTTTGCCTCCTCTTCCTTGTTCTGCTGATGTTTGTTCCCTGCCAAGACTGGCCATAGGATGCATAATCTATCAGCCTATCATTGCCTGTGTGACACCCTTTGGGGTGATTCCTGCTGGCCAAGCTGAGCCCCTGCTCCCCTGGCACGTGCCCAGTGTCTTGATGAAGGCAGCTTCCCAGAGCAGTCATGTTTGAGCCTGATCTTGCTGGGAGGAGGTCAGGAGAATTTGGGTTTGAAGGTGGTCACTGTGTCTCAAGAAGGGAAAACACCTCCCTGAGCTCCTTGGCACTCTGAAGGGTGCAGAGGTGCCAACTCTGCTGCCCCAAGGGAGGCTGTGGGTTTGGAGTTGGTTTTGGGACAGTAAATCTCACAGAATGGGTGTTTGAGTCTGACAGGTGTTTCGGATGGATGGATGGATGGATTGGATGGATGGAGAGTTGGAGCAGGGAGGTGCTGAGGGCATCCTCACCTTGGATGGGTGATGTCCTCACTGGTGCTAGGCCTTCAGTGGGTGCTTCCCAAGAGGTCCTTCACCCTGGATGTCCTTTGGAAAGCTGGCTGGAGGATGCTCAGGCATCCTCACCTTGCTGCAGTTTCACTCCAAGGTCCCCTCTTGCTGCATGGCTGGTGCTGGAGTGGATGTAGCCAGGTGGGTGCCATGCTGATCACGTGGGGCTTTGCAGCTGGCATCCAGCCATGTGGCAGAATGGGATGGAAGACCTGAGGTGTTTCCATCAGGAAAATGTCGCTGTTCTTTGCTTGTCACTGAGTGACAAGCCTGGTGAGAGCCTGGCCTAGGTTGCCCAGAGAGGTAGGAGATGCCCTATCCCTGGAATCATTTTGGGTCAGATTGTCTGGGGCTCTGAGCAACCTGCTCTAGTTGCAGATGTCCCTTCTGGTTGCATGGGGGTTGGAATGGGTGACCTCTGTCACCCAGAGACCTTTGTCTCTTCAACCCAAACCATTCCATGACTCCCAGTTGCAACCAAAATTTAACACAGAGGTGTGTTGCTGCTCCGCTTCCCTAGAGTCTTTAGGGACATTTCTGTGCCATTCTACCACTCCTTGCTTCCCCTGAGGGCTCAGGGTGGGGCTTCCCCTGTGCTTCCCAAGCTGCGTGGTGATTTCTGAGCAGCTTTGCTCCTCTGGCAGGTGATGAAGCTGCGGAAGCTGGCCCAGCAGGTCGCTAACTGCCGGCAGTGTCTGGAGCGCTCCACGGTCCTCATCAACCAGGCCGAGCACATCCTGAAGGAGAATGACCACGCACGCTTCCTGCAGACAGCCAGGAATGTGGCAGAGAGGTGGGTGCCAGGCTTGGCTGAGACACCAAGCAAGGTGGACACCTTGGACATCCACACTTGGATGTGACTGGAGTTATCCCCTGGCTGCAGGTCCCTGCCAGGGACACCCTGTCCTCCCTCTTGCACCCTTCCACTGTCCTGCCCTCAAATAACCCCAGGGTTGGGGCAGGGGGGGCACCATTTCCCTCCCTTGAAGGACTGGAGATTTGTGGCATGTCCTAACAGGGGAATATATGCTGTGGGAGCAGACATTGTTCCCTGGGGCATGGAGTGGTAGAAATGCTGCTCTGAAGGGAGCTCAGGAGGCAGTCAGGGCTGGGACCCCCAAGGATGGAGCCCCCCTGCCTCTCTGGTGAGCTATCCTGGGGCAGGAGCAGGGGGTGGTTGATGTGGACCCATGTCCCAGTGTGATGTGTGATGTCTCCACTGCTGATGGCCTCCTCTTCCCTTCCAGGGTCGCCATGGCAACTGCATCCTCCCAGGTTCTGATCCCAGATATCAATTTTAATGATGCCTTTGAGAACTTCGCTTTGGATTTCTCCAGAGAGAAGAAGCTGCTGGAGGGTCTGGATTATCTCACTGGTAAGTGTCCCCCAGGATTATCTCACTGGTGAGTGCCCCTCAGGATTGTCTAACTGGCAAGTGCCCTCCAGAGCTGCCCTCTCCCCTGCATCCCACTGAGCACTGGCAGGTCAGAAATGTGTGTCTCCAGGACCTGAGGAGGAGGCTGGTGGCCAGAAGGACCTGAGGGTTGGGTGACGGGGAGGGGAAAGTGAATTCACCACTTGTTGCTCTGCTGATGTGCTGCCAGAGGTGCTGGAGGTGACAGAGGAAGCACATCCAGCTATACTGCCTCTGGACATTTTGTTACCACAATAAAAAGTTTGATCACAGAGTCAGAACCCATTGAATTGGGTTGGAAGGGACCCTCGAAGGTCATCTTGTCCATCTAGTTTCAAAAAGAGGAGGCTGAGGGGAGACCTCATTGCTGTCTACAGCTACCTGAAGGGATGTTGTGGAGAGGCTGGTGCTGGTCTCTTCTCACAAGTAATTGGAGACAGAACAAGGAGGAATGGCCTCAAGCTGAGGCTGGGTAGGTTTAGACTGGACATTAGGAAAAGGTTTTTCCACAGAGGGAGTAGTCAGGCACTGGAATGAGCTACCCAGAGAGGTGCTTGAGTCACCCACCCTGGATGTGTTTAAGGATTGTTTGGATGTGGTGCTTAGGAATATGGTTTAAGGTGAATCTTGTAGAGTAGAGTTCTAGGTTGGACTTGGGGATCCTGAGGGGCTTTGCCAACCTGCATGTTTCTATGATTCTGAGATTCTATGATTGTCCAACCCCTCCTGCAGTGATCAGGGACACCTTCAACCAGATCAGGCTGCAGAAGGCCACGCCAAGTCTGATCTTGAATGTCTCCAGGGATGGGGCCTCAACCACATCCCCGAGTGACCTGTTCCAGTGTTTCACCACTCTCATGGTGAAGAACTTCCTCCTAACGTCCAACCTAAACCTACCCTGCTCCAGCTGCAAACCATTGCCCTTCATCCTATCACCACAGGCCCTTCTAAACGGTGGGAAACAGGGAAAATGAGGCAGTTGCTTGTGTGGAGAGACTCTGCTCCCCCACGAGCCTGGCCCCATCCCTGAGGGAGCAAAGCAGCTGTAGGTGTGCTAAGGAAAGCAAGCCTGAGGTGACTGAAAGGTGTTCTCCGCGGTGTCCGCAGCGCCCAACCCGCCGTCGGTGCGCGAGGAGCTGTGCACAGCCTCCCACGACACCATCACCGTCCACTGGCTGTCGGAGGACGAGTTCAGCGTCAGCTCCTACGAGCTGCAGTACACCATCTTCACCGGCCAGGCCAACTTCATCAGTAAGTCACACCCCACGGCTCCTGGGGCGGCTGGGAATGAGGGCAGGAAACCACAGCAAAGGACACCGCTGAGGGCTGTAACCAAACCACTGCAGGACAACCCTGTACTGGGGGTCTGTAACTGAGTTGTTTTGCCTCACACTTGGTGTCTGCAGCCTCCAGCTTGGTGAAGCAGTTGGTCCATCACAGGTTTCTCATCCATCTCACAGCTCCGAGCTGGACCTCTGCCAGGGTGCCCAGGCGGGTGGATGCTGTGAGCTGGTGAGTGGCAGTGATTCACATCCTCCAGAGCCACACTTAGGCAGGGCTCCAGGTCATTTCTCCTGAAGTTAACTGCCCTAGCTAATTAATTTTCCACACTGCCGCAGAGGGGATGTGAGGACGGAGGTGGGCTCTCACTGGTGGTCTGTGGTGGTACCTAGTCAGACAGTGAGGACCCTGCAGCCCAGGTCACAGCAGCCAGCTCCTCTAGAAGAGCCTGAACTGTGTGTGGTGCTCAGTTTTCCACGCTATGGGATCTTCTATATCTGCCTTTTCCCCAAAAGTGAAGGGGGTTCATGTCCTGGAGGAGAGCTAATCTGTGGGCTGGGTCACAGGAGAGAATCCAGGGACACTGCTGGTTTCATAGGAGGGAGGGTTTCCTATGGGAGAACCAAGCAGAGCTTCCAGTTTGTCCACCCTGAGGAAGAGAGCAACATCTCCAGGACGTGGCTTCTGCAAGGAAGGTTTATTCTTAGTTTTTCTTCATGCCACTGTGGTGAGAAATGCTGACAAAAAGCTTCAGGGTGGACCTCTTGGGCTGCTGTGAGTTTATCTCCCCGGTCAGGAGGTGTCAGTGCTGGAAGCGTGGTGTCACGGCACAGGAAGGCTGTGGAGTGCACTTTAAAGCCTGCAGGAAGCTGCTGGAGAAAGTTTCTGCTGGTGACTTTCAGAGCTGATGAAATGTCCTGCCCCAGGCATGGCCCTGCTCTGGAAAACAAGGTGATTTATTTGCCCTTGGTCAGAGATTAGCCAAATGTCCCCTGCTCAGCATTCCTCTCCACCTCCAGCCTACAATGCCTTGGCTCCAGCATTTCGTTCTTCTCTGACAGCCTGGGAGAGCTCAGCAGCCAAACTGGCTCTATTCTTACATGGCCATCATCCTTCATCTCCCCTGCACCTGCCAGCTGAGGAAGAAACATGGACCATGCCAGCACTGAGTTCTTTAGGTTGGGAGGGACCTGAAGGTCTTTCCACCATCTCTGTATAAGCCAAGCTGGCTTAGAGCTCAGTCAGTGTTGTTCAGGGCTTGCTTCTTGAACATCAACCTTCTCCAAGAATGGAGGGTCCCCATCTCAGGGCCCTCCTTCAGTGCTTACCCTTCCTGAGCCAAAAGAAGCATTTCCTTATCTAACCAGGATTTCCCCAGCTGCAACTTGTACCCTTGCCCTGGGGCTGCCCTTGGGGAAGGGTCTGGCTCCCACCTGCCCCCATACACCACTCTGGGCACACAGCTTCACCTTAGATCCATTTGGGGGCTTGGAAATTGGTCACCTACCCCTCTTTGGGGGCTGTAGGGGTTTGGCACGGGCATTGAAAAGGTGGAGGGTATGGAAGCCATAGGGATGATGCACAGCAAGAGCAGCTCTGGAGGAAAGCCCCAAGGGGCACACGTCAGGAATATCCTGATGTCTCTGGTAGCTCTTCATAGGAGGAGAAAGAGGACATCAGTTAAGGTCTCCAAGGAGAAAATGAATCATGTATTGTTCCTTGGAGCAGCACAGCCAGCTCTGCACAGTGAGAGTGCTTGAGTCCTTCCAAATTCATGTGTCAGGAGACTCTGGTAAGAGTGCACCAGAGCTCACTCAGCGGAGCAGGAGAAGGCCTTCCATGCCAGGAAACACCTTGTCAGCCAACACACAGATGCCTGGTGGAAACCATCCCTCTCTGCTGCCTGGATTTTAATCCAGGGGCTTGGCAGGAGCTGGATGGTTTTGTGGAGGATGAGAGCTGCAGCAAAAAAGATCTTTTAAGCTTTGGCAAGGAGAGAAACCCTCAGTCTTCAAGGACAAGAGCCTCTTCTTGGTTGTTTTGGGAAAGAAACCTGTTTGGGAGGCCAATTCATTCTCTGACTGTTGTCTCCTGGCCACCTTGTCCCTTCCAAGGGAGGAGCTGAAGCTGGTCCATGTCTGCAGGGAGGTGACACCTCCCAGTGCTCAGCTGAGAGCTCCATGCTGCGCTGGAAGCAGCTCTTTGCGAGGACACCATTGGGTCACATCTGCTTTAGTTTCCGCTTCAGAGAGCATTGCCCTGCTCCCCTGGGCCACCTCCACCTGCACTTCAGACCAAATCCAGGTTGACAGCAACTGCAACCTGCCCTTGTCCTGCAGCTGAGCAAGCCGCCGGAGATGCAGAACCACCCTGCTGCCAGCCCGGGAGCTGTGGGGTGTTTCACAACCACACAGACATGTGCTGGTGGCAGGAGGCTGGATGTCCCCCTCCAGTCACCCTGAGGTCACAACCTGCTCCTCATGTGTCATCTTGCCCCTCTCTTGGCTGGATCCGAACAACCTCTGGATGCTGCTCCTGAGCCTCCTCCTCACCCTTCCTGCTGTGTGAAGCATCTCCTGAAGAGCAGTCCAGGTTCCTGAGCATTCGCCCAGCATCCATCTGACAGTGACCATGTCTCTGTGAGCTGCTGGGGTCCATCACATCTGGACAGCTCCCTGCAGGTGCCCCTAACTCTCAGCTGCTGGTAGATCAGCCTGGGGGCCCATGGCTGGTGGGGAGTCTGTATTAGCAGCACTTGGTCACTGTGTTCTGCCCTTTCCTATGAATAAATCCTTCCCCCCTCTCCCACCACAGGTCTGTACAACTCCATGGACAGCTGGATGATTGTCCCCAACATCAAGCAGAACCACTACACAGTCCACGGGCTGCAGAGTGGCACCCGCTACATCTTCCTGGTGAAGGCCATCAACCAGGCAGGCAGCAGGAACAGTGAGCCTGCCCGCCTCAAGACCAACAGTAGGTGCTGGGTGCCCACTGCCATGCTGAGTGCTGGGACAGCAGCTCCATGGGTGCTGCTCTCTGCCTTGCTAGTACTGGGACAGCAGCTCCATGGGTGCTGCTCTCTGCCTTGCTGGGTGCTGGGACAGCAGCTCCATGGGTGCTGCTCACTGCTTTGCTGGGTGCTGGGACAGCAGCTCCATGGGTGCTCAGGTCCAGGGAGAGCATGGCTGAGCTGCTCCTGGTGGCAGGATGGAGACCCCAAGGTTATTTATGTGCTCACCTTAGTTGGTGTCTCAGCAACTTCTGTGCCTGTAGGGATAGGTTCCAGCTACCCTACCCCGTACCTGGAGCTTCTGTTAGCTCCTGCCAGCAACTTACAGGGCAGATGGGATTTGAGGTGGTAATGAAGGTCCATCTCGCTGGTGGCTTTACACTACAGGGCCTGTGGGGCTGTTGTCTGGAGTCCCAGGGAATGTAGGGGTGCATGGCTTTGCTGACAAAGCCATGAGCAGATGGAAAGGTGTTGGTGTGGCAGTAGATGGAGCTGGGCAGCTGCATGCAAAGCAGACAAGAGGTTGCTCTTCATAAGGCCTAAGGATGGCCAAGGAGGGTCAAATGTGCTTGAGGAGATCAGGGTGAGATTGGATCCAAAATCCCAGTGCAGCAGAGCTGGACCTGTGCTGAGCTTTGAGGTACACAGGGAGAGGAGGGAAGCCTTTGGCCTCTTCCCATGGAGGTGCCATGAGCATGGCAGGACTGCCTGGGGACGTCACAGGAGAGACAGGAGACATGCTGATGGGGACATTGTCATCTCCAGGCTTCTGCTCCACACCTTTGTCTCTCCAGTGCTCCCTGAGCCGTCCCTGCCCAGGATGAGAAGTGTTTAGCGGAAATTCCAAGTTTCTGAGTGTCTGATTTTGCAATATTCTAACCTATTTCATATTTTCTGTGCCAGCCTCGGCCTGCAGGGGCTGCCTGGGGCTGTTTGCTGCCCACCAGCAGGCTGGTGCTGGCGGTGGAAGATGTCACCAATATGTCTTGTTGCTCCCCCAGCCCATCCTCACTGACCATTTCCACAGCTTGTACTTGGTGGCACCAGGGTTGTTCCCTGTGTGAGTAGGTGATGAGAAGACAGCTCACACTTGTCAGCTGCTGTAACCTTGGTGGAAAGGTTGGCATCTGGGCAGGAGATGGGCTCATTAGTGCATTTCACAGCCCTCTCTGCTCCTGGAGTGACGTCTGGAGAGGTTCTCTCACGCCAGAAAGCCTGTGTCAGGACAGGTATTGATTTCTGCAGCATTGTGCTGTCAGTGCCGGTGCTAAATCTGCTTCAGCACCAGAGCTTGAGAGTGATTTTGGTTTAGTGACAGGGAGAAACGTTCCTGTGCTGAGCCTGGGCCTGAGTAGGTGTTGTTTAGCAGCAGAGGTCCAAAAGTGGGTGAAGGTGACAGGACACAGGAACACTCCTGGCTCTGGTGGTACATAAAGTGCAGGGAAGGTGGGTTTGTGGTCCTTGCCTTGATCATTGCAAACTGGTCTCATTCTCACTCACATTTCTATTTCTTCCTGGTTCACACATCCCTTGGTGAGACCTCCTGGGTCGTATGAGGTGTCCCATATCTGCATTCCATGGGAAATTGTAGTTGGATCCCATCCGGAGGGATGGGTTTGCGCTCTCAGCCTCGGTTGGGATGTGTGGTGCAGGACCCTCTGCTGGGCTCCTGTGCCAGGGATTTCAGGCAGCTGAGGTTGGCACCACTGAGGGTGAGTTCTGTGGTGCTTCTCAGTGCCAGAGTGGTCTCAAGAAGGGGTCAGATGGGAACAGGCATCCATCTGTGTCCTCTAAAACACCCTCTGTCCCAGCCTGTGTGCTCCATACCTCCCACCTTGCCCATCACAGCACTCAGATCCTGCTTGCAGCCCTTGTGCCAGGATGTGCCAGGTGCAAACCGATGCCAAGGTCTGGGCTCCAGTTGTTCACGCTGACCTCAGGAAGGATTGTCCTCGTGAAGGGCTCTGGCTGTGTCCTGTCTGATGGAGCAGGGTATTTTTATCCTTGTTTCCTCAGAGCCTGTCTCTTTGCGTTACTGCTGGGGAAAGACAGCCACGGAGTGTGGAATCAGCCCGGGGAGAGGAGCGGGAGGGTCACTTGCTGTTCCCAGCCTCACTGGCAACCTCTCAGCTCAATTATCCAGCAAATTGGCCTCTGAGGAAGACCAGAAGGAGCTGCTTCAGTATGGGGTGGCACTTGAAAGCTCTGCAGCCTTGTTATGGCTAATGGCAGGGCTCTGTGGCACCAGAAACTGGAGCTTTCCAGAGGAATCCCCAGAACTGGCTGCTGAACATGAGCTGGTGCCCAGCAGCGGTGGTATTCACCAGTGTGAGGGAGGGCAGGTGGTTTGGGGTCTTCAGAAGGGTTTCACCTGCAAGCAGGACAGCCAGTGCAGGTCAGGAAATGTTCTTGTGGCATGACACAGGACTTGCAGCTTGGTTTCAAGTCAGGGTGGAAGATCTGCAAAGCCCATCACAGTCAGTTCTGCTCACTGCCTGGCTCCATGCTCCCACCTCCCTTCCAGCTCCACCAGATGTGGGCCGAACCTGAATCTTTGATCTGCTCCCACCTCACCCTGCACAGCCCAGGCTGTCTTCTGCAGGTGGTGAGACCTTGTCTGGCAGCAGAGAGCAGTAGCAATCCTTGGGTGTGCTCCCCACAACGTGTGATGGCACTTGCCCGTGTGCTGTGGGGAGAGTCTGCCTGGGGTGCTGGGGGATCTGGGGACATGCCCAGTGCCCCAGCATGGCTTCTGGGGTTCACTGTTGTGACACCAGCACTTCAGGGTCTGTTCTCCCTTCCCCATGCTCACACAGCTCTCATTGCTGCTGCTGGAGTCTGGATCTCTTCAGGGTTCCAGGCTCTGTGCCCTTGCCTGGCTTTGGTTCACTGTGCATCTTGGTGGCACCCTCAGTGCCAGTTCCACCTGGAAACGCCATCCCATTGCTGCCATTTTCCATCACTGACAGAGGACAAAAGAAGCTGCTCTGGTGGGGAAGGAGGGGTTTAAAGGGAGTGATGTACAATGAAGAGATCTGAGACATTCCCCAGCCCCTCAGTGAAGGATCCCAGCCCTGGCTGCTCTGAAACCTGGACCCTCCTTAGGGCTGCAGAGTTTCCCTCTGGGCATTTTCGAGTTCCACCTCTGGGCAGGCATCTGCCAAGTTCTGCCTGCACGGCGATGCTGACAACAAGCACAAACCCTGCCCTCTTGTGCTGTCTTCTAACAGGTCAGCCCTTTAAGCTGGACCCCAAGATGGCTCACAAGAAGTTGAAGATCTCCAATGACGGGCTGCAGATGGAGAAGGACGAGAGCTCCCTGAAGAAGAGCCACACACCCGAGCGGTTCAGCGGGACAGGCTGCTACGGCGCGGCAGGGAACGTCTTCCTCGACAGTGGCTGCCACTACTGGGAGGTGGTGGTGGGATCCTCCACCTGGTAAGCAGCACCCTGGGCTTCTCTCTCCCTCTCCTAGAGGCCCTCAGGTTTCCCCAGAGATGAAGGCAACCTTCATGAGGGTGGGGGTTGGTCTGTCCCCTCTCATGCCAGCAGCCCCCTGCCACAAAAGTGATGAAGCCACAGAAGTGATTAAGCCACAAAAATGCTGAAGGGAGTGGAACCTCTTCCTTATGAGGGGAGACTGGGGGAGCTGGGGCTCTGCAGCTTGGAGAGGAGACACAGATGTGACCTTATCAATGCTTAGAAATATGTAAAGGGTGAGCGCCAAGGGGATGGAGCCAGGCTCTGCTGGGTGATGCCCAATGACAGGACAAGGGGCAATGGGTGGAAGCTGAGGCATAGGAAGTTCCACATAAATGTGAGGAAAACTTTTTTCCCTGTGAGGGTGACAGAACACGGGAACAGGCTGCCCAGGGGGGTTGTGGAGGCTCCCTCTCTGGAGATACTCAAAACCTGCCTGGACGTGTTCCTGTGTGATCTGGTATCATGAGATCCTGCTCTGCAGGAATGTTGGACTGGATGAGCTTTGGAGGTCCCTTCCAACCCCTGACATTCTGTGATTCTCCCCAGCACCCTTCTTGGAGATGCTTGCACAGAAGCATGGGCCCAAGTACAGCTTCTTGCCCCTAGCAGCAACCAGGAGTATCCTTGAACCCATTAGCACATCAGCAGGTGCCCCCAGCCTGGACTTGCCTTCAGATCCAAGCCACTGCCCACAGGGTGCAGTGGAAAGGCTGAGTCAGGGGCCCAAAGTGGTGCACCTGATATTACAAAGCAGTTTCTGGCTTCAGCAGCTTGCTCTATGAAGTGTTCTTCAAGCAGCAGTTGTAGCTGGATCTTTGCCCTAGAACTGGAGCTGTGCCAGGCGTTGTTCTGCTGGTGGCTGAATGCTGCAAGAGCTTCAGAGGAGGAGAGCTTTCAGATCTTCAGCAGCTCCTCGGGCTCTGCAGAAGGCTGCTCACTGAGTCAGCTGAGGCAGGGGCTCAGGGCCAGCCTGAAGCCTTGTCCTGATGAGGCTCATACCAGCATGCTTTGATCAAAGCTGAGTGAGACCTGGCAGCTCTTAGCAGCCTCCAGTGCCACCTCCCATGTCCTCACACCTCAGCCCCATAGCCATTTCCTGGTGGCTTTGAGAGCAAAGTGACAGTGGTCAAAAGCCAAAGGGACACAGCACTTGCTCTCTTCATAAAATTGTGGAATAGTTTGGGCTGAAGAGACCTTTAGAGGTCATCCAGTCCAACCCCCTGCAGTCAGCAGGGACATCTGCAACTAGAGCAGATTGCTCAGAGCCCCAACCTGACCTGCAGTGGTGCCAAGGATGGGGCAGCTCCCGTCTCTGGGCAACCTGGGCCAGGTTCTCACCACCCTCAGTGTCAAGCATTTCTCCCTTCTCTCCAGTCTGAATCTCTTTGGGTTCAAACCATCCCCCCTTGTCCTGTCACAACAGGACCTGATCAAAAGTCTGTCCCCAGCTTTCTGATTGGCCCCTCGAAGTCCTGAAAGGCTACCAGAAGGTCCTCTCATGCCCCCAACTCACGATGACAAGCTTCAGAGGAATGCTGCTGATCTCTCCAGACTGTCACACACAGCCAGGAGGGAAGGTCTGTTGGTGGGCCATCAGCTCTGCAGTGGCAGGGCAGCACATCAGGAGCTTTCTGTCCCAGGAGTTTGGAGGACAGAGGTGTGTCCCTGTGCAGGACACCAGAGTCATCAAAACTCCTGTCCCTGACCTCAAGGGCTGGCTCAGGCCTTGCCTGCCTCCCCACTCTGGTGGGGAACTGGGGCTCTGGGAGCAAACACAGCAGCACCCCAGCTCAGAACCCCCTCCCATTGCTCTCTGCCATTGGGCTCAGCCTCCCACCCACCCTAGGCTGAAGAGCAGCTTCACTCACGGCATCCTTGGAAGTGAGACCATAGGGTTTGTGGTGAGATAGCCCCCACCAGGCAGATCCCTTCTGTTCCCCAGCTGAGTGCAGCAACGTTCCAGCAGTGCTGCAGAGCTGCTGCCCGGTTAAAGCTGCTTCTTCCACACAACAGGGCTGAGGTGGAGGGATCCTGCTGAGAGCATCCAGCTGGGCTACCTCTGCCTGGCAGCAGGAGGTTGCCTGTGGGGGAAAAGAGGAATGGAGGGATGCTGTTCCCAGCCAAGACTCTGCAAGCAGCACTTCGGCCACGTAAAGCTGTTGTGCTGCTTCCGCAGTCAGGAGGACCCTTAGGGCAGGAGGTGCCAGCAGCTGTTGGGGTGGGCTCTGTCCTGCTCCGGGGCTGGTGGGTGCTGAGCCAAGCTGCTGCCCTCGCAGGTACGCCATCGGCGTGGCTTACAAATCAGCGCCCAAGAACGAGTGGATCGGGAAGAACTCCTCCTCCTGGGTCTTCTCCCGCTGCAACAACAACTTTGTGGTGAGGCACAACAACAAGGAGATGCTGGTGGAGGTGCACCCGCAGATGAAGCGCCTGGGCGTCCTCCTGGATTATGACAACAACGCCCTCTCCTTCTACGACCCGGCCAACTCCCTGCACCTCCACACCTTCGAGGTCTCCTTCATCCTGCCTGTCTGCCCCACCTTCACCATCTGGAACAAGTCCTTGATGATCCTCTCGGGGCTGCCTGCTCCAGACTTCATCGACTACCCGGAGCAGCAAGAGTGTAACTGCAGGCCCCAGGAGTCCCCGTACGTGTCAGGGATGAAAGCCTGTCACTAGGCTGCCCTCGCCCTGCCCGTGCCACCGGTGGCACCAGCGATGCCGGCGGGTGCCGGTGGCCGGAGCGCACTGGCAGCCGTGCCAGGGAGCTGCTGTGCGGCTGAGACGCTCCAGCAGGAGAGAGCCTCCCGACCCAGCTCCGTCCCTCTCCAAGGGGAAGATCCTCTTCCCGTGGCTGAAAATAAACTCCTGTTGGCGAGCTGCACCTGTGGCCAGCGCAGCTCCTGCAGCTCCTTGGCACTGTGCTCCCAAAGCAGGTGCTCACCTGGGTGCTTTTGTCTTCCCATGGGGGCTGAAGAGGCTGGGGCAGGGTTTTGGTTGACCTCCTAAGGTGCTGATGTGGTCAGGGGGCATCTTGTGAGGTGCCAGTGTGGTCAGGGGACATCTCCTGAGGCACTGCTGTGGTCAGGGGACATTTCCTGAGGTGCTGGCGTGGTCAGGGGACATCTCATGAGGTGCTGGCGTGGTCAGGGGACATCTCATGAGGTGCTGGTGTGGTCAGGGGACATCTTGTGCATCCCGGCAAGGCACAAGGTGGAACAGGAGGAGCAGTTGGCATTCTGGAGCCCCATGGTAGCTTGTCTGGAGGGCTAGGTGGGACCCAAGCAGCTTTTTCTGGGGAGGACCTTCTGTTTGGCTGAAGTTGGGCAGGGTTTCTGCAGTGGCAGGTGATTGCATGGACCCCTCGCAGCTGGCGAGTGCTGGCGTTGGCTATGTGGTGAGTGGTGGTGGTGGTGACATGGCAGAGGATGGTTTCTTGGTGGGTGGTGGCTGTGTGGCAGACAGTGGTTATGTGGTGGGTGGTGGTTATGTGGTGGATGGTCTGTGGGTGTGAGGGCAGCACTGAGGATGGCTCCACTGCCCCTCCTGGCTCTGCTGCCCCTCCAGGCTCCACTGCCCCTCCTGGCCATAAGCGTGCTCCTGGAGCTTGGCTGACTCTGCAGGCCGAGGATGGAGGGCAGCCAACTGCAGACCCTTGCTCCACTGTGTCTCCTCCTTTGGGAGCCCACCAGGACTGAGGGATGCCCCCCCTGCCCTTCAGCATCTCACCCCCAGGACAGAGGTTTGGCAGAGGCAGGGTCCAGCTGCATCCCAGCAGGTGCAGCTCCCTGTAGACCTCCACGAGTGGCGTGCCTCGTGTCCCTGCACAAACCCACGTCTTCCCCTGCTGAGCAGAGGCTCCAGCCCTGCCCAGAGACCATCCGTGACCCCAGAGCTTGGCTTGTTCTCCACCATGGTGGTGTAAGTGTGGAGCCATCCTGTTTGCACTGTGGTAAAGGACTGAGTCCATCCTCAGAGCGCCAGCCCTGGCCTATTGGGAGCTCTTTGGCTGCCACCAGTGCTCCCAGCACCCACAGGCACCAAGTCCCCTGGCCAAGTCCCTGGCCAAGCTCTGGTTTTCATATGTGCTTTAAAGCCAGGAGAAGCTGGGCTGGGCAAAATTGGTCCCTGTGTCCCAGGGAGCAAAGACCCAGTGTGGGCACCTTCAGACAGGGTCTGTGGCACAGTTCGAGACAAGTGGGCATGTGGGCACTTCCCAAAGCATGGTGAAGATGCTGGGGGAGATGAGGAGGTCAGACAGTATGGTGGCCCAGGATGGACTGGTGCTTGAGCTTTGGTCCATGGTTTGGAAAGCTCCTGCCAGCTGTCAGATGCCTTGGTGGCATCTCCTGGGGGCCTCCAGGCTCTGCCTTTCTGTTCTGGACCTTGCTGATCGTGAGCTACCTTAGGGCCCAGCCTTGGAGGGGTAGGTGACATCACTTCAAGCCATGTCCTACAGAGGCTGCAGGAGAGGAGCCAGCTGTCCTTGTCCAAGTGTGGGTGTTCCCCACCAGCAGCCTGGGGACACTGCTCATTCAGTCTGGTGGTGACAGCAGCCAGGAGATTGCTTTGTCCAGGGAGAGTGTGCCCAGAAGAGCCTGTTCCTGAGCCCAGCATCCCTCAGCTTTGCCTGGGTGACAGCTGTGGGGACTGCCTCCCTGGCGCTGGGGTGGCACCTGCGGGGAATGGTCCTGCCACCTGAGCTGCCCAGCTGAGTTTGGGTTTCCCTCTGGTCCAGGCTGCTTCCCCACGGGACTTGGCAGGGCTTAGGTGGGCACTGTGTCTCTCCTTAGCAGTTCCACTTGCTTATCATGTGCCCAGCAGCAGGTGGGTGCAGCAGGCTCCCACTGGCCCTCCCCCAGGGCCAGGCACACCAGCACAGGTGCTCTGGAAGAAGCTGCCACTTTCAGCCAGAGGCTTTCAGAGCCATGCAGGGCTCTCACCAAAGCCCCTTCCCCGCGTGCTGCCTCTTAGGAGCTGCCCCCAGTGTGTGCCCCCAGACAGACACCCAAGCACTGGAGATGACCCTGGGACCCAGCTCCCTGCTGGCACCAGCACCACGTTGGTGGCATGTGGACAGAGGACTCAGCCCCCCACAGGACCATTTCCCTGCTGTTTGCACCTGATGAAATTGCACTAATTACAGCGGGACCCCCAGGGCCCCCCCACCTCCGGGGACCTCCCAGCCCCCCACACATGCTTTGTCCCAGGGCCAGGCAGGAGGACACAGGGGAGCTCGCATGGCCATGTCCCCAGGGGACCCCCTGAGCTGGCAGTCCTGGGGGATGGGAGCCTCCAGCCACTCACCTTTTCCTCTCCTTGTTTTGGCAAAGCAAAACTCCCCCAAGTGTGGACAGGAGGTGGGAGAAGCAGCCCCCACCCTGGTCCCCTGTGCCTCCTGCCCAGGAGGGAGTGACCCCCATGTCGTGTGTGGCACACAGCAGCAGCTTCACCCTGTCCAAGTCCCTGCAGGGTCACAAATGAGCACATTCCCCACAGGGGCCAGGACATGGGTGGGGGGTCCCCATGGGGCTGGGTGCTGCCACTGGCTCCCCTGCTCCAGGTCACTCCGTTGTACAGACTTGGGATGTGGTAGGTCCTGATCCCCTCGGGCCTTCCTCACCCCCCTGTGACATACCCCTGTGGTTCTGCTCTGGGGAGGGTTGGAAATCTTCCTGCTCTGATTGGTCCCTTCTTTTGGTGGGGTTTTTTTTGCAACTCCTTTGTTAATGTGTACATATATATATATATAAAATATAATATATCTGCTGGCCATGTCTGTGTGTGCCGCTGCGATGGGGGACAGCCCTGCCCCTGGGGTGTTCTGCTGGGCCACCAACAGTTCTCCTGACCTCCAGAACACAACCCATGAACCTCAGGGTTGCCAAGCACTGGGTGTAGCAGTCAATCAGCAACAGAGAAGGAAAGGACTTCAGATCTTGTCGTGTGGGATAGGGACAAGGAGCAATGGATGTAAGCTGCAGCACGGGAGGTTCCACCTCAACAAGGGGGAACTTCTTTACTGTAAGGGTCACAGAGCACTGGAGGTTGTGGAGTCTTCTTCTCTGGAGACTTTCAAGGCCCATCTGGATGTGTTCCTGTGTGACCTGAGCTAGATTGTATGGTCCTGCTCTGGCAGGGGGCTTGGACTCAATGATCTCTTTGGGTCTCTTCCAACCCCTGACATCCTGTGACATAAAGCTGAGCCAAGCGCCTGGGGCACAGCAGGCTCTGGGGGCAGCTCAGTGGGGGGTGCTGAGAGGGTTTGCTCACCCCAGGGATGATGCTTCATGTCACAGTTGTTCAAGAAGACCTCAGACGTGTCCATGCAGCTGCTGGAGCTAGGGACACAGGGTAGCATCCATCTTGTCATGGGTGCAGCCCAGACTTAAGAGCCTGGGTGGGTGGCACGTCACTCAGGATGCCACTACCCCATCAAAAACAGTCCCTACATGCACTCTGCACCCTGGGGAAGAGGCAGCAGCAGAGGCTGGGGAGCCCAGGGCCTGCCTTGCCAAGGGGAAGCAAGGACACAGAAGCCCACAGAAGGTGGAGCCCATCTTGGTGAGCAGAGGTGCCTGAAACAGTCACTGAGTGGCAAGCAGTGGTGCAGCCCTGCAGATGCCACATGCTGTGCTCTGTCCCTTTGCTTATGCTCAGGGCATGAAGCACTGACCACCGACATGTGGAACCTGCCCCCATGGGACAAGGTGGTGGTGTTGGCATCGTCTCAGAGCTCTGCTCTTGCTGACAAACTGGAACAAGCTACTGACTGGGGCTTGAGGTTAATGCTCCTGCTTCTTCCAGGCAGCATCATTAGTGGGAAGACCCCACTGAGGCAGAGCCCCACAATGAGCTCTTGCTGCAGCCCCAAGGGCTCACAGCCTGTGTCTGCAGACCTGGCATTCCCTGACCTGGAGCTGGCAGGGCAGGACAGCCCCACACCATCTGCAGCATGTCAGGTTGTTGTCCCAACCCTGACCCCAACCCCTTTGCCCACCCTCTTGCTGCTCAGCTCCACCAGCTTCACAACCTTTTAAGGGTTTGGGCAAAGACTTCCTGCTCTGTCGTCTTTGCCAGCACTGTGACAACTTCTAGTTGATGGACAGGAGAAGTTCTTCAAGCTGCGACCAATTTGTAGGCTTTGGTGCATGAAGCAACACAGAGGCCAAGAGGCTCCAGAGGGATCCCGTGATGGAGGGAAGCCAGGAACCCTCTCGTGTGTGGATGTGGCCTGCCACAGGATGAGCTGCTGACAGAGGTGAGGGCTCTGGCGGGTCACTGGGGCTGGGGCTTTGCTGTGGATGAGTAGGGCATTGCCCTTTCACTGCAGGAGCCCCAGGATGAGTGCTAACCCAGATGGCTGGAGGGCTGGGAGCTGCTGGGAAGTGCTGGTCTCAGGGGTGCTGTGAATCACACCCTCCCTGTCCTTCCACTGCAGCAGTGAGGGGAAGCGCCACACATCCCTCCGGAGATTGCTTTATTGTCCATGTAATGAGTGCATTCATCAGGGAAATGGGTCGTGGCCAGGGCTGGAGGCAGGCACGGGGCACTCAGGGGCTGCTGGGAGCTGAGCTTCCTTAGCCCAACCCTGAACCCACCTCCTCGGAATAAACCTGGTGCGGACCCAGTGAGATGAGGAGCACCAGAGCAGAGACAGCAGAGCAGGAGCCTCCTTGCTGAGGCTGCACTGTGTGTCCTGAACTACAACCCACCTGGTGCAGGTGAGGCTGGGGAAGGGGACATGGGGCAGAGTAGAAGGTGAGGGCTCAGAACAGAATCTGTGGCTCCTCTTGTGTTCTCTGGCTGTGCCCAGAGCCTCTGGAGATCTCCTGGTTTTGCTGACTCAGCGCTGAGTCAGCCAGGACAGCTGGCTGGAGTTGGCTGCACCTGTGTCCCAGACCAGGAACATCACTCAGTATAAAGGAGGAAGACCGAGGAGAGAGCAGCCTCCTGCCTGGGCTCCCCCTCACTCTGATTCTCCTCCTCCTTCTGCAGGCTGCCTGGGTTGTGGCTGCTGCACCTACTGGGCTGAGTATAATTTTTTCTTTCTGGGATTGACACGGATTCATTTGGCTGTTTCATTAAAGCCATTTTCCTTTCAACCCATGAGTCCCCTACCCTTTTCCAGATCCTCCTTTTCTGCTGGGGAGGGCTTATCAGGTGATAGATCAACTGCTGGAGTTCAGTTCCAGACATGGACTGAACACAGGAAGCGAATCATCATCACCATGGGACCCTGTTTCCTGCTTTGCCCTTCAGCCAGCATCCCAGGGCAACCTCTGGGTGGGTGCAGTTGGACCCACAATGCCCCTTTCATCCTCTTGCCCAGCTATGCATGATCCAGAGCTCCTCATCCACATCTGGAAGATAAGGAAGCTTTACCCCACTCAGAGGATGCAGTTGCTGGCTGGAGCACCAAGGAGCTTTTTTCCTCTTGCTGTGCTTGGTGCCTGTCTGCATTAACCTCTGGTTTCTAGGAAACAACAGCTCTGGGTGATGGGCACCTGTGACAGGCAATCTAAACCCAGTGCTGACATGGCAGCTGGCTTCTGGCAGGGGGAAAGAGATGAGGAGATGAAAGGAGCTTTGCTACTGCTTTCCAGGAACAGGCTTTTAAACACAGGAGGCTTCAATGTCACAAGTGCCACAGATCAAACAGAAATTGCTTCCTCGAGCCAGTCAGAGGGAGAAAGCAGCCAGCATGTGGAGGTGGCCATGGTCGTGTCTTGAGGGGACGCTGCCTGCCCAAGGTGTGCACGCAGCACAGAGGCTCTGGGGTGGCAGCAGCCCCGGGGCTCCCAGGGCAGGGCCAGGCATCAGCTGCTTCTGCCTCTGGCCGACTGGGCAGAGTCACCTCACTGGAGGTGAAAGCCTCAATGTTTCTGCTGGGCTGGAGGTGAAAGCCTCGATGCTCCAGGGTTGGGGGCTCCTCATGAGACCCTCCCAAGCTTGTGAAGGATGGCTTCTGGGCTGCTGCCTGGCTTGAGAGGGCTGGCAGTACAGTTAGGGGTGGGCTGAGGGGAAGGTTGATGTTGACTTCAACTTTTTGTTTCCTCTGGTGTTCCTGAAACAGGAAAATCGGAAAACCTCCCTCACCAAAGCTCAACTCCCACCCCTGGCTCCAAGGGAGCCCCAGGGCTTCACCCTGTCCCTGGGAAGCTGCAGATCAGAGAGAGGGAGGACAAATTGCTATTTTTGTACAGTAAGTGACATCCAGAGCCTGCTTCATCTGCTCCTGCTGCTGGCAGCAACGGCTTGTGCTGAGCAGGGATAATCCTGGCCAGGGACAGATAGCTGCAGCCCCTCCATCCACCACTGAAATCCTTTAACTGGTGAATTAACTCCAGGTTGGAAAAAAAGAAACATCCAGCAGCTTAATAAGTGGAGAGAGGACACCCTGAAAGTGGGGTAAATCATTTATCCTGCCTGTGCTGCAGTGTCTGAACTGGCCCCAAATTAGTCCTCCTTAATAGACCTCTAATTGAGATTTTTAAATACTCCTCTGAAGTGGCAGCCCCTAAAATTGACTCTTCTTGATCATTAGAGACATCAAAGCGGCGCTTAGCATGCTGCAGAGAGAGTCTCAGGGTCTGGCTGTGGGATGATGAACGATCCCTGAAATGAGAGCAGAAAGCTTGCAGTGCTCCCAGCTTTCAGAAGCAGGGCTTGAAGCTGTGTTTGGGCAACAGCATTCCTGGCTCTCCAGACCAGCATGTCCCAGCCACTGCCAGTGGCTACCAGTGACACAGGGCTGGTGGTGATGCCTTGCAACAAGACGTGGCCCCCACGGGGAGGAGATCACAAGCCCCAGCTGAGCACACAACAAAAGGAGCCACCAGGTATTTATTTTCCTCTTGGGGCCCCAGGGGAGTGCAAGCAGAGCGTGAAGTCCCCCAGGAAGCGGCATCCTGAGAGCCATCAGACACAGGCAGGACATGCATGTGGCAGGAGCTGTGTGACAGGAGGGCTGGAAACAGTCACTGATGTGACAGAGTTGGTGAGACATGCATTGACCTCCCTGGAGAAGGGCAGCCAGGAGCTGTCTTCAGTGGTGTTTGCAGACAGAGCTCCCCTGGCCCCTCTCCCAGGAGCACCGTGCTGGGGCCCCTCGCAGCTTTCTCCAGCTCTGAAGTTGGTCCTGCAGGAGCAGCACGAAGCCTGTGAGATGGAAACGAGTCCAGTTCTCCATGGCAACCAGGAGGAACTGGGTCAGCCGCGGGCTGCGAGGAGCCAAGCGCTCCCAGGAGCTTGGGGGGAACAGCCAGAGAGGCTCACAGAACCACAGGGACCACGGAGACCCCAAGCCCTGGGTACCTCGGATCCCCAGAGCTGAGCCATGGCTCCCACCAAGTGTCACAACTCAGCCCTGGCCAGGCTCTGGGGAAGAGCAGTGCCCAGAGCCCAGAGGGAGAAGCCAGGAGACATTTCAGTGCCATCCCTCCATGGCCAGGGTCTTCTCCCTGGCTTCTCAGCAGCTGTGCACAGGGTCACATCCCTCACTGTGCTCCTCAGGCACTCTGAGCCAAGTGCCCTCTCTGTGTGTGGCCCCTGCATTTCTGCCTCACCTGGCTGGAGTTTGGCCCTTGTTCATTCACAGAGGCAGGCAGGCTGGCACTGCCAGGGGTTCCATGTGACAATCCTCTTTGCAGCTCGGTGACAGGGACCATCTGCCTTTGCTCACTGCTGTCACTCAGCATGGGGCAGCCCCTGCTCCCGGGGGCTCATAGCAGTGGCACTATCATTATCCATCTTCTGCCAACCCGGTCCCTTTGCCACCAGAAGCCTTCGTTAATTACCTGTAATTAAGGACCATCTCTGAGGTGTCAGGGCAGATGGGACCAGGGAAGTGGTTTGCAGGGGGAAAGTGCTCGGATGGTGTGGTGGGCAAAGCAGTGTGAGGCTCTGAGCTGCCCCTGGCCCCACCACAGCAGGGAACACCGATGAGAAACAGTGGGAGCATCATCTGGGAGCACAGGCTGGGAACACTGACTGGAAGCACCAATGCTTGGTAGTTGCACTTGATGATCTTAGAGGTCTTTTCCAGCTGAAACGATTCTATGAACTGGGAGCACAGAATGGGAGCACTGACTGGGCTGCAGAGTGGGCACCAGCTCACTGTGAAGCTTTGGTATGGTCTAATGTGTGCCTGGCCAAAGTCAACCTCTCATTCCGAGCTGAGGGGACATTCATTAGCAGAGTTCCTGCAGGACCCTTCAGAGCTGTCATGAGGAGGCATCACCACCTCTGGACAGTGCAGTGCTTTAGGTGACACCTGGCTCTGATGGTTTATGCACCAAATCCAGGGAAGTATTCTGTTGGTTCTCTGCCCTTCACTTGTCATTCAGAGCTCTCTGTTCTCCTCCCAGCAGGTGACCTTGATGTAAGTAACTTCTCCCGAGTAACATCTTCATTTGCAAAATGAGCTTCTTCCTGCTGCTCCACCTGCTAATGAGCTGAACATGCTCTTAACGAGAGAGAGCGGAGGGGAAGAGCTGTTGAGGACAAAACCACGGTGTCGTTTCAGCTCAACAATGCACAGCCTTGGCACTGCCACCCAGCACAGCTGCCCCTGCCCCAAGGAGCCTCCAGCTTGTTCTATATTTAGCCCAGGTTTGGCCTGAACCCCCTTGAAAATGCAAGCCCCTTATTGCCCACACTGTCCTGCCTTTCTCCTTCATCACCACTCACTGCCACTTAAATGGGAGCTGCTGCTTCAGGAGAGGCTTTGAGGAGCAGGAGAGGCTTTGAGGAGTGGGAGATGCTTTGTCTTCTCTGAGGTCAATGCCAGGATACCAGCAGGGCAGGATCAGTTCTCAGAGTTGGTAGCTGTGGCCTCAGGTGGAGCACAGCCCAGAGCAGCCCTAACTGAAGGTCTCTGCAGCTGAGGCTTTGCTGTCCCCTATGGCCCCTTGCTCAGGGGCACTTTGGGCTGCAAGTGCACGACGAGGTGGGCATGGTGGGAGAGTTTGGTAGCTCCTGAGAGCTGGCTCAGGAGCTCTGTGACTCCCAAACACCACCTCAGTTCAGCTAGACATTTGTGTGGTTAAGAAGACAACCATTCAAGCTCAGACCAAGCAGGGTCTGCTCTTCAGAGTAAAGCCCTGGGAGCAAAAGGTGTTCAGGAGCTAAAAATGGGGTCACAGGACAAAAGTCAGGTTTGATCAGCAAGCACAAGCCCTGGCAGGAGGGAGGGCTTGGCCAATTGTGCTCTGGGACTTGAGCACAGTGTGAGGGACTCACAAGTTGCAAGGTCAGAGGCAGATAATTCCTTGGAATGAAGAGAAATGGAGCCTCCACTGAAAGCTTTTGTAGCCAGACCTGGCATCTGTCTGTGACACACCTACACACAAGTCTTCCACTGCTGCTTTGAAGGACCTCCACTGCGATGCCAGGCCAGCCAGGGCCTCCTGCAGAAGTGGCTCCTGTGGGTTTTTGAGCTCAGCCCTTTGAGAAGCATTATTGTGACAGGTGTCTGTCCCTTTAGCCAAGGGCAGCAGCAGCCAGCCAGGAGGGAACAGCTCCTTGGACCTCCTTTCCCCAAGCCCCTATGCTTAACCAAGGTTTCTCCATCCACAGCTCCAGACCAAGGGTGTTGGGAAGCACTGCACTTGAACCCAGGAGGTGCCATGGACCTGAACAAGAGGAGACAAAGGTAGTGGAGGAATTTGTGACTCAGTTGCCATGAGATGGGTAGCAGATTGCCTGGCAGCTGACAGTGAGTGAGAACGTTCCTCCTGTCATGTTTTATCAGCATGAAAACCATTTGCAAGTGCTCTAATTACATTGCTAATTGCCAAAGTGATTAGGGACCTGCAGCTGTTCATTAAACATGTGTCACCCTCAGCCAACAATCTGTAGGAGAGAATATTTAATTAATTGGATAGCACTGGATGAGGAGATGGACAACCCTGGAAGCTGAGCGAGGAGCGAAGGAGCCTCGCACTGAGAGGAGCTGGTGGGTGGCTGTCACCTTCCTCCAGCTCTGGGCACTGTCTTGCAACTTCCTTCAGAAACTGCATAAGCACTGTCATAAAAAATCAGGTTCCTGTCCAGGCTACTCCCACAGCAGCTCTCCTGCCCTGGTGGGTAAGAACCAGCTTCTAACTTCCAACCACATCTTAAACTGCTGGCAGGTGGGAAGCCCTCCAGACCACCACACACATCCACAGCCTGGGTGGTGAACCTCCACTTATTGACAGCTGCAGACTCATGGCTCCTTGAGCTGGTGGCTGCTAAACTCCCTGCCCTTTGCCCGTGCTGAGGGGTGAGGTGAGCAGCATCTCTAGCCAGCTGCTGGTATAACCAAACCAGCAGAGCTGTGCAGATGTGCCCCAAGGCAGCAGAAGGCAGTGCTACAGGTCTGCAGTGAAGGTTTTCTCTTCCAAACTGCCTTCTAGTTTTGGACACCCATGGGTCACTGCATGGATACCTTCCTGCCTTTCTGCAGGTGGAAGGGGTTTAACAGATCCATCTCCATCATCACCATCCCTGGATCTGAGAGGGTAGAAGAGGAACTCCCAAGGACAGGCAAGAAGAAATGTGGAGCCTCACAGGGCCAATGTCCAGACTTTCTTTCACACAGCATTTCTGCTTCCCTCCCATTTCAGGTGGTGTTTGAAACACCAAGGGGACACCAGGGCTCGGAGGAGGCAGACAACCCAAAGGCATCTCTGCTTAGCACCAGCATTTCCAGCTCCCTCTGCTGGGAGAAGCATCAGGACAGAGAGGGGAAAACCAGGAGTGCATCCCTGCCACCACATTTCTTCACATTTAACACAGTCTGAAGCCTTGAAAGATTCTTGGTCACAACAGGGAGAGTCTTGGGAGGCTTCACTTTAATCTCTGTTTAATTTCCACTTAAGAAAATGTCACCGTAGATATTTTAAAAGAATTAATTCTGGTTCCATACAGTTACTTTCAATTAACAGTCCCCCTGTCTCCTGACTCCCAAGCAGACACTGATGTATGTTGGGTCCTGCTTCCCATTCACTGACACCAGCCTCTGCTCCTCAGCCCCTCTGCCATTCCTGCAGCTGGGATGTGCCAGCATCACACCTTCACGGAGCTGCTGCAGGTGAGGAGCAGCCATGGCTCCTGTCCAGGCTCTGCTCTTACTGCGGCCCGCACCTGACTCCCACTCAGCCCAGAGATGGCTTTAGCCACCCCATCTGAGTGGGCATGAAGGGTAGAGGCATCCCCAACCACGGGATGGACACACAAAGCAGCCTGAAAGCCTCCACCTCTGCCCAGCCCCAGCCACTTCAGTGCTGGAGCCCATTAGAGCTGAGTGCTGTGGGCATCTGTCCAGCAGCAGCCAACTCAAAGTGATATGAGACTGAGTGAAGAGACAGGGAGCAGCAGCAATTACTTCCTTTAATTAATGGCCAGATATGAATGGGGTTGGGTTTTACCCAGTAATTGGGAAATGAGTGACTTGATGAGCATCCCCAGCACACGAATGAATCATGCCCTCTGAAGAGCTTTTGATGGAGGTCTTTGAGCTAGGAGGCAATGAATTATGTGCTGGGTTTGAGACAGACACGTTCTTCAGTGGACCTGGAGAAGGAAGCCTTTGCAGGCAGCTGGAGATGAACCCCAGCAGCTGTGATTTA
The DNA here is from genome assembly GCA_013399055.1 of Ramphastos sulfuratus. Lineage (NCBI taxonomy): Eukaryota > Metazoa > Chordata > Aves > Piciformes > Ramphastidae > Ramphastos > Ramphastos sulfuratus. Next base: position 243,596 of record WBNM01016695.1, on the reverse strand, counting down.
GGTGCCAGTTGCTCCCGACACGCAGCGAGCTGCCGGCCGTGCCACCACCCGGCTGATTTACAGCTCTTTGTGGCTAGAGAGCAATGCATTATTCATCAGGCAGATTTGAGGAGACCCAAATTTACATTGGCTTTAATTAAACTGGCCTCTGTTTGATCTCCATGCGTGCCCAGGACTGATGGCAAACAGGGACGTAATGCTGAGGGGTGTGTTCTGGGGCACCATCACCTTCTCCTGCCTCAGAGCCACCTGAAGCATTGCAGGTTGCCATTAAGATTCATGCCCACCGTGACACTGCTATGCAGCATCCCTCAAACTACCCAAGCCATCAACGAGGACTCCTGGAGCTGCTTTGCAGAGGTAAACCCGAGGCTGTTAGAGAGAATATCTTGAACTGATTGCATTGGAGGCAGGAGCAGCCTGCTTGGTATGCGGCAGAAGAGGGAGTGTTCCTCTGCAGGAAAATGAGTCCTGGAGGAGAAGGAGGCATTTGGAATATGTGATCAGCCCTCATCTCCATTCATGGGGAGGAGGAGGGCTGGTCCTTGTGCCATTGAGCCAGTTGGGGCTAGCATGGATAGCTCCTACAGGAGCCTGTGTTTAGAGGAGATCAGCAGACCCTCAGGCAGCTGAGCCAAGAGCACACTGGAGAGACAGCTCCTTCCAAAGCATCTTCTCAGGCAGCTTCTTACCACTGGTGACCTCCTCCCTTCTCACCTTAACTCTGCCTTCAGCACCCCGAGCCATGGCCCTGGCTGAACCCAGAACAAGGACATTAATGAGGTCTCCCCCTCAGCCTTCATTTCTCCAGGCTGAACAACCTCAGGTCCCTCAGCTGTCCCTCACCAGCCCTGTTCTCCAGACCCTTCAAGGGCTTCGTTGCCCTTCTCTGGACACACTCCAGCAACTCAATATTTCTCTTGAGTTGGAGCTGCAGAGGAGCTGTGAAGAGCATGGGGTGGGAGGAGTAGCTGCTAGCTCCCATAGAACCCCAGGCTTAGCACCTCTGGTTCTGTGATCACTACATAGGAGCTTCCTGCTACACTTCAGAAGATGCTTGTGGAGAGGCAAAGTGCTGAAAATGAAGCAGCTGCTCTCTGGCCAGACAGTTAACTCCTCACTCCAGCACCACTCCCCCCACCCCCACCCCCACCCTAGGATGCAGCTTGGTTAATGATTTTCTGCCTGGTGAGGCTCAGTGGAGCAGCACAAACCACGGTGAGCATCAGGGAAAAGCCAAAGCTGCTCAGTAAACAACAACAGGGCTCAGCCAGAGCTGCCCATGAATCATTTATCAGGGTTGGGGGTGGGGAGGTCAGGGTTCGGGTGGTGAGAAAACTCTGCTGAGATTAATGACTCGAGGAATTAGCCAGGAAGGAAATAAGGTAGCAGCTGAAATGCCTCCAGCCCTGTGCTGTCAAAATATGTCCCTTCTGGGGCAGGGTGTGGGGGGGGACAGGTGGGAGGTGGCCTAAGCTGTGGTGTGGCACTGGGTTTATTTTACAGAAGGCAAGAAAACCTTCGTGCAGCACATCCATGCTGCACAAAGGTTTTCCTGCCTTCTGTAAAATAAACCTTAGCACAGGCACTTCCCAGGATTTCCAGCTTTAGGGCACCTCAAGATTTTGTGCCCATCTCCTTCTGCTGATAAAAAGTGGAGGAAGCTGCATCCTGACCCCAGAAACACCTTCCAAAAAAAAAAAACCAAAAAACCCCAAATAACAACAACAAAAAAAAAAAACCCACAAAAAAAAAAAAAAAAAAAAACCCAAACCCAACCAACCCACCAAAGAAGTAAAAGCCTTATTACAAAAAGCAAATGAAAAGCTGAAAAAAAAAAAAAAATGACTGCACCCCAGGCCAAAAAAAAAAAAAAAAAAAGAGAAAGAAATCAAATCAGGATTGTCTCTGTCTCCCTTTCTCCTCTCTCTCACAGCTTCAGAGAACTTCAAACAATTTCCCCTCACTTGGCAGCTGATTTCTTGGGCTCATTTTCAAGCACTTTGCAAAACGAGAAGAGAGGGGAACTCCTCCTCCTGCTGCTGCCCAGCCCCAGTTTTTGCAGCAACCATCACAAACCATTTATCCACTCAGCAGCTTTTCGGGGCAAGGAGGCACTGGAGCTGCACACGGATCTGTGCTTTTAAAGAGAGAGGGGGGAAAAAAAAAAAAAGAGGAGGGGGGAGAAGCTTAATCCAGAGCTAGGAAGGAGCAGGCTGGGCTTACAGGCTCTGGTGGGGCAGTTCCTTCTTCTCCTGCAGCCTTCCTATGTCCCTGATGTGTTGGCCACACACAAAGGATGTTAGAGGTTGGAAGGGACCCAAAGAGATCATCGAGTCCAACTCCCCTGCCAGAGCAGGACCATACAATCCAGACAGGCCTTGAAAGGCTCCAGAGAAGGAGACTCCACTACCCCTCTGGGGAGCCTGTTCCAGTTCTCTGTGACCCTTACAGTAAAGAAGTTCCCCCTTGTGTTGTGATGGAACCTCCTGTGCTGTAGCTTACATCCATTGCTCCTTGTCCTATCCCAGGGAGCAAGTGAGCAGAGCCTGTCCCCTCCCTCCTGGCCCCCCGCCCTCAGAGATTTATAAACATTTATTAAATCCCCTCTCAGTCTTCTCCAGACGAAACAGCCCCATGTCCCTCAGCCTCTCCTCATCAGGCAGGGCTCCAGTCCCCTCATCATCTTTAGTGACTCCAGCACCCCTGATCCCGTGGCTCTGACATCCCCTGCCCCCTTGTCCTGATTTAATCCCATTTTCTAGCTGCTGCCCAAGCTCAGTTCTGTGCAGCCTCCCCTGGCCACCACAGGCAGTGCTGCCAGATAAACCAGTTCAGTCTCAGCTTCCAGAAGCTTGGGCTTGTGTGATCTTCCCCAGTTTGCAGACCCAGGCTGGTCTCTGATGTGGATGGGTCTTGATGCATCAAAGGATGCTGGGACCAGGCTTTAAACATGCACCAAGATCTCACTTCAAAGCTGAAGGTGATGTTAAAAACAGCCCTGCTCTGAGAGAGGGGATGGAGCAGAGGCTGCCCACATCCCTCCGTGACTGTTGTGTGCCTAAGGGAGATGGATGGAACCTGGAGGCTCCTCCATGGAGCACATCCTGCTCTTGGGACAGGTGGCTTGGCTGCAGTGTTTAGTCACCCAGCAGGACAGGTCTTCAAAGGTGGTTGGTCTGTAATTAAATCAATCAGGAGATAATGAAAGGGATTTCTGATCAGTGGGGGAAAAATAATAACCCCACCATAGACCTGATGATCTTAAAGGGCTTCTCCAACCTAACAGATTCTATGTCCCAGATTCTGGTCCCAGCCAGGCCACCACCCTTCTGTCAACAACGGAGTCACTGCAACAATGCAGGCTAGAAAAGCTCTGAGAAGCTTTCAGAGAGACAGGCATGAGCACTGCCCGTGCCCTACAGCTGCTGCTCCATCTCCAGCCCCTCACTGTCTTCACAGCTGGTCCCTCCAGCATGTGCTTTTCCCCCAGTTCTCCCACCCCACAGACCCCATCTCAGGGCATGGTCAGCCCAAGCCCCTTGGCGCTTGCATTGAAGCTTTCTGCCCACTGCTGAGCTGCACCACTGCAACCCAAAGCTGGTGACACTGCTGTAACATCTGCATCCATTCACTTCCCTCAAGCCTGGCTGCATCCAGCAAGTGGCCTGAAAGAGAAGCTCACTGGTGACTTGTGGAGACAAGGGAACTCTCAACCACCATGGCTTGGGGGTTAGCAGCCCACAAGATCATGCCATGGGCATCCCAAACACAGCAGCAGCAGCAAGATGTCCCTGCTCCCTGAGAGTCTTTTTGTTCTTTCAGGTGAAACCCCGGTGGGTCATCCAAGGAGCACAGGGAATGTCAGGGAGAACCCTTGCAGGTCAGGTTCAGCAACCTGCTCTAGTTGCAGGTGTCCCTGCTGACTGCAGGGGGTTGAACTAGAAGACCTTAAAAGATCTCTTCCCACCCAGACCACTCTGTGATTCTCTGACCTTGGTCCAGCATGGCAACCACAGTGCCTGGCTCTTGGCACAGGCTCAGGTTTGGTCCTGGGCTCGGAGTCATGACTCTGAGTGCCCCAGCAGCTGCCAGGGAACACCAGCTGCCACCACATTCAACAGGAGGGTGCTCCTCCTCCTCCTCTCCTTTGCCAAAACACATCAGGACACACAGCGAGTCCTCACACGCAGGAGGGAGGTGTCCCATGTCCCTTGTCCCTTCCCCGGCACCGCCTCTGCGGGCTGAGGTTAATTACTTAATTACTGACAGGCTGCTAGTTTGTAAGGCACCAGCAGCACAGAGCTGCCAACTGGGATGGCTTCAGCTGCTGGAAGCTGATGTCTGATGTGCTCTGGGAATATCTTCCTGACAGTCATGGAATTCCTGAATCCCAGCATGGTAGGGGCTGGAAGGAACCTCTGGAGATCATCCAGTCCAACCTCTTGGCTAAAGCAGGGGCACCCACAGCAGCTTGCCTGGGATCACAATGGCCAGGGAGGTTTGGAAGCTCCCCAGAGAAGGACAAAGAATGAAGTGACTGCAAAATGCTGTGTTAAATCTGCTTCCAAAACAGGTCCACTCAGCACCAATACCTCCTGTGTGGCAAGTCTGCCATGAACCAACACCCCAAAATTAATTATGTGGGTCCCACCTTACACCCACCCAACCACGAAGTACCAGACTGAAGGTGTCCTGACCATTGTGGAGCTCTTGGAGTGTCCTAGACATTTCCATGGGCTCTGTGGGAGAGCTCCATGGGGAGGCAGTGGATGCCAAATGGGACATNGGCTAAACAGCCCCAGGTCCCTCAGCCTCTCCTCACCAGGCAGTGCTCCAGTCCCCTAATCACCTTCATAGCCCTCCACTGGACTCTCTTCAGCAGATTCCTGTCCCTCTTAAACTGGGGAGCCCAAAACTGAAGGCAGTACTCAAGATGAGGTCTCACCAGGACAGAATCAAGGCAAAGGAGAACCTCCCTCGACCTGCTGGACACACTCTTCTTAGTGCACCCCAGGATCCCCTTGGCTCTCTCAGCCACAAGGGCCCATTGCTGTCCCATGGACAACTTGTTATCCACCAGCACTCCTAGGTCATGACAGATGACATCAAACACACCAGATCTGTATGTTTTGGTGCCCACCATGGGTGCCTGCAGAGGCCAGTGGGCTGTGGGAGGGCCACCTCTCCAAGATACCCATTTGAAGGCATCACTGAAGGTCAGGGCAAGCTCCAGTGCCCTGATAAAGGACTGGGAGGCAGCACAGGACATTTGCTGTGAAGGTTTGCACATCCCCTGCCTCCCCCACCGTGACTTAAGCTGCATGTTTTGCCAGCCTGCAGAAGCTCCCATCCATGGAGACATGAGCAAGACACTGCACAGAGCGGTTCTCCATCACTGCACAGCGCCAGCAGCTTCTGAAATGTCACCTCCGAGATGGCTGTGAAGCTGCGAGTGGTGAAGAGAGGTCAGGCTGCACCTGGCAGAGGCTGCCCCGGAGAACAGCTCCCCGCCGGTCTGGGTTTCTGGGGCTCTCGGGCAGGGGACACGCATGGAGAGGGGCAGTGGCTTGAAACGCAAGGCAGGGAGAGCTGTGCCCGTTGCCATGCAGCTGCAGACAGCAGCGAACCCAGCAGTCAGCCAGCGAGTGGCTGGCAGCACAGCTCGCTCGGGTGGCAGCTCGGGTCTGAGGCAAAACGTGGAAAGGAACAGGAACAAGCACCTGACAATCGAGTGGAACCAGCAGCACCCTCAGCAAGGCTGACCCCACAGCCTCACCACCACAAGCTCCTTCTAACCAAGCCTCCTCTGATAGCAGAGGTTTCACCTCCCTGCCTTCCCCATTCTCCTGCTGTGCTCTGATGGCCAGAAACCTCCCCATCTCCTCTGCTCCTGGCTCGCTCCATCCATGCAACATCTCACCTGGATATAGCCTCCTCCCCAGTGCCCCTCCAGCTCATCAAGCAGTTGGAGCCCACCTGGGCCAGCCAAGTTTCTCCAGGATATGGCTGCACAGCCCAGGACAGACACCAACAGGGCTCTCCCCACCCACACAGCTGATGTCAGGCAGACACAGATGTCCTGGCTGCACTTACATTTCCCAAGCTGTTGGGGCTGAAGAGCCTCATCCATACATCCTCAGTGGACATCCCACCTGAGCACAGCAGGTGCAACAAGTTCTCTGGGAAGAGCTGGGCAGAAATCACATTTTCAGATGATTTGTGGGGTGGCTTTCCATGAGGTTTTTTTTGCCTTTCTCCAAACCTTTCATGTGTTTCAATCAAAATGCCTCACAAAGAGCAGCTCCTCTCCACCATCCCCAGGAACCTGGCCAGCTGCAACCAGAGCTGGAAGGACACAACAATGGATTTTCTGATGAAATCCTGACCATTGGCCAGTGTTGGGGGCAAACCAGCTCTCATCCATTTCTGGGCATCTCTGTTCCCACCTTTTCAGCAGAAGAATCATAGAATCGTCAGGGTTGGAAAGGACCTCAAGGATCACCTAGTTCCAAGGCCCCCTGCCATGGGCAGGGACAGCTTCCACTAGACCTGGTTGCCCAGAGTCACAAGAAGCGTCCCGCTGAATCCATCGAGGTCTCCTGCACTCCACAGCAAGCCCCAGGCAACCCCCACCCTGTGCTTGGAGAGCACACATGGCATCACCAGGTATTTACTCCTCAGGCTGGCACTGAACCAGCCAGATCAATAAAACCTGCTCTGGATTTCTTCAGAATGAAACTATCACCAGTGTGTTATTGAACCAAGCATCTTTGTTTTTTCCCTTTCCTTTCTTTTGGAGGTGTCTTGCTTCATTTCATTCTGAAGAAACACACCACACTAAATCCACCCCGTGCTGCCTCTCAGAATGTTAAATGGGAAATAAAAATGGGATTATTTGCTCCGGAAAGCTCCAAACCAAGCATTCCAGTTTTCCCCTGACCACTCACCCTTGCTAGCTTACCTGGGATCTCTGGACACCTTCATTCCAACCCCAGCTTTCCAGGAACAGCTCATTTCTGAGTGGCACTGCAACCAACTCCTCTCACAGGAGGGTTCAGCCTTTGCTTCAGCAGCTCCTGATGAAACTCCAGTCACACCAGTTACAGCTGCCACCAGCCCAGCCCTTCCCCAGGCTGTCTGACAAGCTCCTGCCATGTTTTGCAATCATTTTTCCCTCTGAACTTGAGGAACCTGAGCTTCAGATCTGTTTTCCTCCCACCAGCTTTTCTCCTTTCATTTCTCTCTTCTTCTTGGGCCTGAGGTTGGTTTTGGGGGGTTGTTTTGGTTTGGTTTTTTTTGTTTGGGGGTTTTGATTTTGCTTGGTTGTGTTTTTAGGTTTGGTTTGGGTTTTTTTGTGGTTTGTTTTGTTTTGTTGGGTTGTTTGTTTAAAGTTTTGTTTGTTTGGGGTGTTTCGTTTTGTTGTTGTTGTGTTTGTGTTTATTATTGTTGTTGTTATTATTATTATTATTATTACTATTATTTTATTACCAGGTAGTTTTTACTGCTGGGAATAATTTTTCTTTTTTTTTAAATAACTTTTTTTCTCTGTAGCCCTCATTGCTTTGTCCCCAACATGACACAATTTAAAGGCACTGCTGACCCCAGCCTCATCCTCTCCACTCATGGTTCTTGCTGCCAGCCCAAAGCCTGCCCCGAGGCCAGGAGCAGAGGGGTGACCACAGAGCAGGGGCTGGGTGAGATGGGACCTTCCCATGAAGTAGGGAACCAAGAGCCCCTGAGTGGGTCTGGCTCAGCAGAGCCCTCAGGCTGGGATGCAGCACAGGAGCATCAAGGCTGCTCCATCCCCTCCTCAACTTCTCCCCGTGGTGCTTTGGAACCGTCTGAGCTGCACTCACTTTTAACTTGGCAGGATTTATGCTGCCCACAAAGAGCAAGCCTGGTCCCTTTATTTGCTCCATAAACAGCTCCCATCTGCTCTGAAAGTTTTTACCCTTCCCATAAAAACCTGCCCACATTTTCTCCAGGCTGTTTGGCTCCTCAGAAAAAGAGAAATGTGACTCCCAACAGCAAACCCCATTCTCTGCAGCGTTGGCAATGCCTGGCCCAGGCTCCCCAGGGCAGTGATGGAGTCCCCATCCCTAGAGAGGTTTCAAAGCCACGGAGATGTGGTGCTGAGGGACACAGTTTGGTGGTGAGCTGGCAGTGCTGGGTTAACGATTGGGCTTGATGATCTGAAAGGCCTTTTCCAACCAAAACTATTGTGATGCTCACCACAAAGGAGTTACCTGCAAAGCCATTTGTTTGCCATGTCCGTGCTGCATCCACCAACAAAGGAGCTGAATGCAGGGACAGATGGAACAGCCCCTGCCCCAGCAGCACCAGCCAGCACAGGCTTCCCAGTTTGTGTGAAGAGGGGTCCCCAACAGACAAAGCTCCCAAATGCACCCAAATCCCTTGGCTGCCTACAGCCCCTCACCCAAGCTCCATGCTTTGTCTGGGGGACCTCATGTGCAGTCCCACACCAAGTGTCCTCCCCGAGGTCAGCAAGCTCAGTGCCTACACTCCTGTTTCCAAGGCTCTCTGCCAAGCAGAGACCCTTCCCCCTCTCTCTCAGCCATTTCCAAGGCGGTTGCTGAGCACTGGGAGCTGCTGAGGCTTTCCCACCATCCTGTAGAACAAATGTGATTTGATTCTATTTGTACAGGCTGCTCAATGCATCAAACAGGGACCTGATGTTCCACTGGCAGCCCCGCACAAACCCCCTCCTCGGCGGAAGGTTCCTTTCCCAAAGTGTTTCTGAAGCAAGTGTCACTGCCACATGAAGACAAGAAGATGGTGACAGCTTCCTGGGGGCTGCTGAGACAACATCTGCTGCGAGGGCTTCAATCAGCAGCCCTTAATTGTCACAGCTCCAGTGCAAACATATTTATGGTAAATAACCCGCCTCGGATGGAGCCAAACCAGGTAACCTTCTCCATCTGTGCAAACAAACATTTGTTCCTGGCAGAAACTTGGCATCCCCTTCCCCATGAGTAGCTGAGAGCAGCCAATGATCTGCTCAAACCAGCTTCATTCAGACTGGAGTCTCATCAAAGCCCATCCCAGCCTTGGTCAGGAGGCCGTGGGTTAGGGCATGTGGGTATTTTGCCAAAAAGGCCATTCCTGCCCAGCAGTACCCACAGGGTACTGACAATCATCTGCTTTTGGGAGGAGGAGACAGAGACCTCTCTACTCACCCCACACCCTGGAGCTTCTGGGCTGGGTGTCCTGGGACACCATCCTGGACTTGGAGGCACTCCAGGTGCAAGGAGAAGTCCCACACTGCTGCCCAGAATCCAGGCTTGGGGCAGTCTCATAAGCATCCTCTTCAGCTGCTGGGTTCCTCTGCCATGAGCTCCCCAAGGAAGGGGCAACTCTGGGAATGGGAAATCCCATCAGGTTGCTGCTGCCTGCAGAAGTCAAGTGGCAGAGGAGGTCATCCTTGAGCCCAGGGGGGTGCAGGATGGTTTCACCTGTGAGCCTAAGGCAGCTCAGCTCAGTTGGGCTGAGAGCCAAAGCCCTGCACTAGCTCTTCCTTGCCTCCAGCCTCCCCAGAAACCAACCAAACCAGACACCAACCTTGCCACCAGGCCAAGGTCCTTGCAAGTCCTGACCAGATTCCCACCAAAGGAGGAGCAGCTGATGGGTGCTGTTGCTCTGAGGAGCTCAGCAGTGCCTGAGCATGGCAGTTACAAGGGAGATCAGGTGAAGAGCATCAGGTAGGAATGTAGGTTTGGTTTAGAGGGTAGCAGCTGTTTCTTGAGGTACCTATACCACTTTCTCATGCTCTTCTCCTTCTCTGTGTGGCACAGAAGTCCCCTGGGTTTGATTGGCACAGGTGATTTCTTGGTTGCTGGCAAACAGCTTGTAAGTGCAGGAGCTAATCTAAAGGGTTTCCAGGATCTGCTCAGAGGCCCCCATGGGCTGACCAAGTGGGCCAGGCTCCTGTGGTCCCTTGAGCTCGTGGAGCTCCCTACTACACAGCCTGAATCAGCTCAGGCAACACTTAAAACCTGCATCAGATGGACGCTTCCCGAGGGTCCCCTGCCTGTGGGCTCTTCCATCTGCTGCACCTTGCATGGGCCCAGCCTTCTGCTCAGCCACCTCCTGACAAGACCCCAGCTGAGCTCTTACCCTACACACTGAAGTTGCTGAGTCCAGATCATGCTGCCAGCTGCCTGTTCTAGGGCAAAGGTGCAGGATGGGGTCCTGGTCTCAACACTGCTGGTCTGGGGGCTGAGGGAGGAGCTGCACGCAGTGGCAGTTGGCACATCACACACTGTGACCATGACTGCTGTGACCCTGGGCAAGGCTTCTCTGGGGCAGAACCTGGGGGTCTGGAGCCCTGGCAGGAGTACTGGCTGGGGGGGGAGTCACTGTTTGCTGTCCCTCACAGACAGGCTGAGCTTTCTAACCCTCTCCAACCTCCTGCACAGGATTTAGCAGCCTCCACTTGTCAGCAAGGAAGCACCAGGAAGCTGAGAAAAGAATGTTTGAAGTGCCCCATCAAAACCCCACATCTTCTCGAAGCAGAACGTCCACCTTTTCACACCTCCAACGAGGTGGGAAAGCACCAGGAGAAAGAAGATAATGCACAGTTTGAGTCTTACTGCAGAGCTGGGATTAGCCTGGGACAGGACACTCGGTCCTACAGCAGCTGGCAGCAGGGGGAGGTGCTGCTGGGCTGGCTCTTGGTGTTCTCTGGGTGCTGCTGGAGGTGAGCTGGCCACAGGAGGATCAGCCATGGGGAGGAAAAACACCCCCGGGCTCCTGTCACTGCCTTGTGCATTCCTGTGCTGTGGAGCCACAGCCAGAGAGGTTCACAGGTCCAACCACATGGGAAAGCCCAAGGTCATGTCTTCATCTGCATGGACAGAGCAGCTCCTATCCAGCTTTGCCTGACCCCAAAGGAGTCATCATCATTTCCTGGGCAGGAATTATCCCTTTTTGAGGCTGGACCATGAGTACTGGATTCAGTTTCAGGTCCCTTGCTCCAAGAAGGACCTTGAGGGGCTGAAGCAGGTCCAGAAAAGAGCAACAAAGGGTCTGGAGAACAGGGCTGGTGAGGAGCAGCTGAGGGATCTGGGGTTGTTCAGCCTGGAGAAAAAGAGGCGGGGGGGAGACCTTCTGGCTCTCTACAACTCCCTGAAAGGAGGCTGGAGCCAGATGGTTCTTGGTTTCTACTCCCAGGTGGCAAATGACAGGACAAGAGGAAATGGCCTCGTGTTGCAGCAGGGGGGGTTTGGATTGGACATGTTGGACGTGGTTCCCCCAGCAGTAGATCCCAGGGCAGTGCCTTGCCCATACCAAGGGCATGCAGGAGTCTGTTGCCCATGGAGGGTGAGCTGGGGCATTGCTGGTGTTTTGTGGCCCAGTTCATCCTGGACAGTGCTGAGCTGAGGTGGGGGTGGGCTTGGAGCTTGTCCTGACAGCCACCCTCTCTCCTTTGGTTGTCACTGCAGGTGGGTGTTGGGTTGGAAACTCTTATGTAGGAGGTCTGAGACCTCCATGCCCTGAGTGAAGCCCAGTATGAACCTGGGAACAGATCAGAGCGTGATGGGCCAGGTTAGCTTGCCTGCAAGGCAGAGGGCAAGGGGACACAAAGCAGTAAAGGGGGGGACACAGCATGCAAAAGGGAGAAGTGTTCCTGGGACACAGAGTGTCCAGCTCCCCGGACAAAGAGCAGACCCCTTCAGAGAAGTCTCCCAGCTCTATAAGTGCCTCAAGTGTGGCCCTTCTGGCCCTCCAAAGCTCACTCACTGGCCTCAGAGGAAGGTACCTCCATGGTGTGGGTCTGGGGATGAACACTTTGCTCAGGGGATGAGCAGCCTGTACCCAGCCTGGACTCGATGGTCTCAAAGGTCTTTTCCAGCCTAAGTAATTCTGACCCCAGTAGTTTTGCCATCACCTTGCAGGAGGGTGTGGAAGCAGCCAGGAGCAGCCCTCAGGTTGTGTTAACCACCCTGGGACTCACCCATGGAAGCTGCATGTGAGGACAGGCCCACTGGGAGGGCAGCTTGGGAAAGGAGTGGGAAGGAAACAAAAACCCAGAGAGTGACTCTGCCATGTGCATCCAAGGCTCCATCCTACCCAACCTGACCCGTCTGGAGCTGTGCCCTGGCACTCAGCCTGTGCCAGCCTTCACTGTTCCTGTGATACTGTTTGGTGCAGCACCAACTTTCTCACCTTGTCTCACAGCAGCTTCCCAGGTCCTAGGGAGAAGTATTCTGCCACAGTTTGCCCACCATTGCTTGAGCCATGCCTAGGAAATACTGACCTTGAAGTTCTTGGGCTTGGCCAGCTTGTCTGGATCTCCAGGAGAGGCTGCACCAGCCCTGGCCAAAGTGCCTTCAAAGTGAAGAGGACATGGTCCTCACTGCTCCATGACACAGCAGCCAGCTGCCTTTGAAGCTTGGTGTGTTTGCACTCAGCCTTGGCCAGAGCCTTCAGCACATAGAAAGCTTTGGATGTGTCTGATGGAGCAGATGCTTCTCCTCCTGCCTGCCAGTGCCAGGCTCCTGCCAAAAGACAGACTCCTCTTCATCTGCAAAGAGAAGCTGCTCTGAAGGCAGCATGATGGGGAGCAGCTCCTGGCCACAGCTCTCACTCCTGTCTGCGAAGCACTTTGGGCTCCCATGGGGCAGGAGTGCCCACGGTCATCTCTGGGACAGTCCCATGTGGCACAGAGGGGCAATATGCCCCAGGACTGAGGTTGGATCAGGACTTGGAGAGCCCCGTGGTGCTCCTGCTGCCAGGCAGGAGGCTTGGACAAGAAGAGCTGAGCTGCTGCAGGTGTGGTGAGTGTGCATGGAGGTCTAAGCAAAGGTCTGAGTTTCAGAGGGGCAGGAGAGTCTCTGGAGCGCTCACCCTGCTCCAGCATCTCAGAAGCTTTCTCCAGGCCCCAGCTGGGAGTGAGCTGGGATGTAAGAGATCGTGAAGAGGATTGATCCCACCATCTTGAGCATCCCTTAGGTTGCCGTCAAGGACCAATTCAGCAATATGGTTTTGGAGGCCAAGCTGGGACAGCTGAAACCCCAGGAGAGGACTACTTCTCCAAGGAACAAAGAACAGCCCAGGGAGTCAGCTCAGACAAGGATGCTGCCTCCATAGTACATGATGTGAGGGTGAAACCCTGCCCCAAGTCCCCGCAGGCCCTCACCCATCATCTCAGATGGGCAGCAGGGGAGGCAGAAGGGACAAGGATGACTCAGGGACAGACCAGTGGTGCTGAGAACTCTGCATGTCCTCTCTGGAGCAGGCAGATCACAGTGGGAGAAGAATATGAGTGATGCTCAGCCTCTTGCCCCCTAGTTAGATTTATTCTGAAGGTCTGAAATAGTAATTTCTGGTGTGGTTCTGCGTGTAGAGGCATCACCAGGCACGCAGGGAGCTGGCAGCAGATGCAGCTGCAGAGCTGCACGGTGGGGAGCAATGTGCAGGTTGGAGACTCCACCACCCTCATCTGCCCTTGGTTGTCCTTACACCTCTCCAAAGCCCTGCTCTGTGCCAGGAGCTGTCTGCCAGCCACTCATCTCTGGAAAGCTCGGAGGTTCCAGCGCTGGAGGGGATGCGATCTGATCCAAAGCACATTCTGAAGGAGTTCTCATTTCCCTGGAGAGGCTGCAGCAGAAGCTCTGAAGGGAGAGCAGGTTCATGCTCAATTTAGCTTCACATGACCTCATTTGCCATCACTTAGCCAACAAGGGAGAAGCCAGCGACGAGAAATCCTCACACACAGACCTTGAGAGCCGCTCAGTTCCTGGGAGCTCGGAGGCAAGGGATGGTTCTGCTGGAGGGTTGATGCTCAGTGGTGATGATGAGATGGAGACACAAAGCAATGCTCCCGTGAGTAGCTGCAGTGGATTCTGGTCCTGCCCTTCCCAAAGCTGGGCTCTGGTACTTTGAATTGTCGCAGAATCACAGAATTGTTTTGGTTGGAATAGATCTCTAAGATCATTGAGTCCAACCATCAAACACCACCACGGCCATTAAACCATGTTCCCGAGTGCCATGTCCACACATTTCTTGAACACCTTCAGGCACGGTGACTCCACCACCTCCCTGGGCAGCGTGTTCTAATGCTCTACTCCACATCTCTTCCACCCATCCCTCCTTTCCTCTTCCAGGCTTTCCTTTCCTCCTAACAACTGGGATATCCACATTTCCAACCAGAGAAATGCCTTCCTGCAGCAGGAGGTCCCACTGCCCCGCCTCCCTTCCAAAGGGCTGTTTCCAACCCACTGTCACTCCAACACCAACACACACTGTTTGCACAGAAGAAGACAGGGCTGACTGTTTGCTGGTAAACACTGCAGGGCTGCGAGCCAAGGCACAGCTCCTCCTGCTCCTCACAGACGTGACAACATCCGCGTGCTGCCAGCCCTGGAGCTGGCAAGGCCTCACCAATCCCCCCCCTCCCCGCCTCTGCCATATGCCAGGGACCCCACAGGATGTCAGAGAAGACGTGGAGAAGATTGCTCCTGCTCTGTGAACTCTATGGCATCATGGCCTTCAGGAGTGAGGTCATGAGCTCTGCAGCTCATCTCCTGCTTCTCTGACCATCTGTTCCAATTGCCCAACAGCCACGGCAGGGGCACTCAGCACTCCCATGTCCCCAGCCTGCCCACAGCGCCTGGGCACTGCTTCATGTGCCTGAGGAGTGACTGCTGCTGCCAACAGCAGAACTCCTCAGGTGAACTGACCTGGGTGACACAAAGAGGTGCCCAACAATGGCTGCTGCCTCCAGGTTTCACAGCACAGAGGGCACAGGTTGCTCCTGCCAGGGAACTGGGAGGTAGGTGAGACAGTCCTGCAGGTTTTAACATCACAGACACAAGCTTGTCACCAGAATAAATCACAGACTCCTGCTGCTCTGGGCAAATGCCCAGAAGTGGCTAAGCCAACCCAAAGCTGTCATTGCAGGAGAAGCCTTTGCTTTTCTCAGGGTCCGTCTGCTGAGGAACAGTTTTGGATATGGAGCCTGGGAGATGTCTCAGACTCCAGCATGGGCAGGTGGACACCAGAGGGACCTGGGACTAGGAGTGCATCTGCAGAACCCCAGCTTGGCATATTCTTGCTCTGAGGCAGCAGCTTCTGAATCCAAAAGGTGAGGACATCTGGCAGCCCCAAGATTTGAAAGGATAGGTGGGCACAGCTGGGGGTGAGGTCCCTGTCACCTTTAACAGGTCAAACGTCTCCAAGTCAGCAAGATCTTCATCTTGAAAGTCAAATCAGCTCCAAATGCAACCTCAGGGCAAGGCTGCCCTGTGATATCTGAAGTGCAAGAGGTGGGGGCTCCCACATTGATCCAACAGTGTCTCTGATGCCCACGACAGCCAGTGCCACTCCAGAATCTCAGACACTCACCCTGTGCTACTCGCCCACACACCACAGGAAGGGCAGTGAGCCACCACAGTGGACACCCTAAGTGCTGCTGTGCCCAGGAGGACCTGTCACGACCACATGTGGCACCTGGGACAAGGACAATCCGGGAGCTTTCTGAGCCTCTCTCTGACTGAGAGGTTCAGAGGGAGGTGAGCTCCTTGCCCACGGGGATGTCCCATGTGCGATGTGCCTGCAGATCTCCTCCCACCCCAGCCAGCTGCTGCAGATGGTGCTGGAGACAGTCGTGGTGGGTGTGACACCCACAAACAGCCTGGGTCCCACCCGGGGGCAGGTTCTGAGGGTGTTGCTGATAAATAAAGGTCTTGCAGAGCTTTCTTCTTTATCACAGCCACAAGGAGCAGATGCATTAGGGCCCCTCTGCTGTGCTGGAAAGAGCTTCACAAACAGATCGTTAATAGGCGTTAAGGTGGCAGGTAATTAATTTTAATATTAGCATAAATACTCTCGTATGGCTCCATCACCAGCCTGACCTTCAGGAGGGGACACCAGTGGCATTGTTTAGATAACATCCTCAGGAATAGTTGTATCCAGCAGGCAGATGTGTCTGAGAGCTCACAGCTGAGCTGAGACCATCAGGGTTGTCCAAACATCTCTCAAATATCTGTGCAAGAGTTTGTGTGGCCTTTGTGGAGCTCTTGGTGCTCTGAGATGGAACCAGTTGGGCTTGTCAGGGGGGTGGGGTTGTGTCTGCATCCTTCACATTCGTACAACACAGCAGAGAGAAGCCTGGTGGCACTCAGGTGTCCTTGGACACCAGGTCTGATGCTGCTCAGCATGCTGGGGGAAGTCTCTTCCCTGAAGGTAAAATTGACCCTATTTGCTTAATTAAGAAACAAAACAAAAGAAAGAAAGGACAAAAGCCCCCAAGACTGAGCCTTGTCAGAGCCCAATGACAGCCAGAGGAAGTCCTTTGTGTGTGCCAATTAACTCTGCAGAGAAGGTGCTTGGGCACACTGAGGGGCAGGGAACCTCCACACACCAGAGGTGCAGGCAGTGCTGGTCCCCACGTGCCCTGGCTGGAGCTGGACATAGAGCCAGAGATGGGACACAACATGTGAAACAACAGGGACATGAAAACAGGAGATGCCATTGGGGTCTCCAGACCATGGAATCCTGCACAGCATGAAGAGCCATCAACCTGACTTGAGCTCATAAGCTCAAGTTCCACAAGCCAGGCTCTAGATCAGGTCTCCTAAGGGTCTCCCAGGGGCTGGTGCTGCCAGAAGAACCTGCTCACATGGAAAGCCAAACACCAGATTCACCCCTGCCAACACCTCTGCTTCCTTCATCCCTCCTTGCTCATGGTCCCACTTGGTAAAAGCAGACCTTCAGCTGGAGTCCAGGCTGGTCTCATCAGCACTTCTGGGGAGAAAGGTGGCCAGTGGGGTCAGGGCAGGACATCCCATTGCTAGTTTTAGGTGTTTCCTGACTTCAGCCAGCCAAGCTGTGTTGGTATCTGGCTGCAGAGCCATCAGCTCCCTCACTGCCCAGCTCCCTGCTGCATTTCTCAGTGGGATGAGATGCCAGGAGCAGGAGAGCTGCTGATGGATCCATTTCCTGAAAAAAAGAGGAACCCCAGCCACATCCACTGCCCCCCATTGCCTTCAGCCTTTGCTGGACTCTGCTGCTCATTCCCTCCCTTCAAGGAGCTGCTGCTGACAGCCCTGGGCTCCACAGGAGCATCTCCTGCCTGTTCCCACCCCACTGGGGAGACAGAGGGGGGGTTTGGAGGGCCTGCCACGGGCATAGCACTATCTGAGCAGCACGGCTTGTTCCTCTCCTGCAGGACCTGTCGCTGCAGAAACCAAGGGCTGACACTGTCCGTGCCCAGCTTCTCCAGCCTTGGGCCCCAGAATGAGGGCTTGGAGCTCTCCTGAGAGCATTGGTACACAGCTGAAGGTGGAAGTGCTGCTGCCTGTCTGCTGTCAGTAGGAGAAGTGACCCAGCACAGCATGAAGGACAGGAAGCTGCCCGTGGCTGTGAGCAGGCTCCTCTGGCCCAGATGGCCAGCTGGAAGGCAGGGCTGGCAGCTAGAATGGCAACTGGGCAGTGATGAGCAGAGCAATCTGCAATGTGCTTCCCCCTTTCCCTCCCACCGTCCTGTGCTGAGTTTTGTCACCTCCCTTGGGAGTCCAAAGCTTCTGTGATCACCCTTCATGGCTTTGTAGTTCCTGTCCTACATGCAGCAGCCACACCTGGGCTGACCTGCCTGTGAGATGTCAGCAGCTTCAGGCTCATTCCAGGTTCTCCTCCACACACACCATCTGCACTGCCTTCCTCTGGTCAGTAATGGTGCCAGACACAAACCAGAGCTTCAGACCACTGTGTTGCCAGCTGGTGATGAGGTCTGGAGCCAGCACAAACTCCAGACCAGGAAATATCTGGAAAGTGCCATAGGAACACCAGGAATCTGCTGAAGGGATATGTCCTGCCAAGCTCAGTTTGCACTAGGGTGTGGATAGCAGCTCCTGACAGTTTTCTACCATCTTGGCTCTTCTTCTGTCCAGAGTTAAGAGGCTCCAAGCAGAAAACCCTGGAAACACCTCACCAGGGCAATTCAGAGACAGGAATGATGGGAACCTGCCCCTCCCCACATCCTGGCAGGTGGGAAGCAGGGAAGTGCCATGAGCTGTGAACACTTTGCCTCCTGGGCTCACTCCTCACCTGCTGAGGATGCTGGCTCTGCTCTGTGAGGCACTGTGGGGGTCTCACTGCTCTTTCACCCCCTGGTCTCTGCCCTCCATAGGTGGACACTGCTCAACTAGGACACAGGCACCTTCTAGAGGGCCTAAAGGGATCTGTGCCAGTGCTCCCCTGACAGGAAAGTGGCAGGGATGTGTCAGGGTCTTTCATGGGCAAAGGGTGCTGTGAGCATCCATCCCACAGCTGTGAAAAGCCAATGCTCTGCACTTCTTTCTGTCTTGGGACATCTACAGAGTCAGACACTCCTTGCACTGAGCAGCTCCTTCTCCATGAATTCTGAAACTCTAGCAAACATTTTCTGGGTCACTTTACCCATGTTCTCTGCATGACCACGAGGGTAAGGAATGCCACAGAAGGGTTGACTTCATCACAAATCCATGATGCCAGAAGCCTGCAGTGCCTACCACCCTCATCACTGCTACAGTGCTGCACAACCAAGGAGCTGTTGATTTCAGGGTAAAAATGGACATGGGCAGAGAGGGGAGCAGGCAGGTGCCAGAGTGTGCCAGGTACAGGGTCAGGGGGTTGTGCCCTGAGCAGTTTGAGGTGAGTTTCCTGATGTCCTCTATAGAATGAGCCTCCAAAAGAGCTTTGAAGTCAGAAGTGAGATTTTGCCTGAACTGAAACTGGAACAAGCTGCCTTTGAAGATTGGTGAAGCTCAGAAGCAGCTGAGAGTCAGAAGAAAAATGAAAAGTGGCCAGAAATAGACCTGCCCCTGCCCTGTGTCCTCTCAGCAGGTCCTGGCCTCCAGTTCCACTTCCCACCCCTGCTTTGTGACCTTCAGGAGTTCCAGCAGCAACTCAAAGCCCCTTCCAAGGCCTGTCCTTGTGGCCTCTTCCCCGCCTCACCCCATCCCACTCCACGTGCTCTGTCCTGTGGAGGTCCTTGATGGAAACCCCAGCTCCTCACAGCCACAGCCCAGTGTCCCAGGGAAGGTTCTGGGCAGAAGCTGTTTCTCCAGGAGGGAGGTGCCTGGGGCACCACTCAGGCACTGCCAGGGTAATGCTGTAAGCAGCTTCTATCAGAGCAACTTCTGGGCTGGCTTCTCCTCCCCCAGCTCCAGAGGACAGTCTGTCAAGGAAGAGGCACAGGAAGATGAAGAAACGGGACCTGTGCTCCCCTCCAAGGTCATCACAACCATCTCACACACAGCAGGCACTGCTCAGAGGGGCTGCACCAACCATGAGTGCCAAGAATAAGGAAAAACCCACAGCCTTTGACTGGGACCTTCACACAAGCAAGCAATCAGCTCCCACTTTGCAGCCCATGGACAGGGAAGCCTCAAGCTCCTGTACTGATCTCATTGATCTCTCTGCTGAAGAGAAAACTCCTCTGAGGCCCGGAGATGTTCTGCAGCTTTTGTCACCTGCTGTCCACTCCATTCCCAATGAGATATCAAAGCCCAATTCCCTTTCCCCTCCCATCTCAGTGCTGTTCGTGTGTCCTGACAACATCACCACCAGAAGATCAAACTTCTCAGGACAAGCCCCAGCACAGTCAAAGCAAGAGCAGCAGAACCATTTCCATCTCAACGAGACCAAAGCCTTAGATTTTCCCATCCCAGGGTCGTCATCCTGTGTCCCAATGTCCCCAGTACTCCTCATCTGGCACAGACCAATCAGGATGGGCTGGGATGTGCCAGGGGAGGGCAATTCCCTGCACAAAGATGCCAGGAGAGCTTCAACGAGAGTAGAAGAAGCTGAAGGTTACATCAAGCACAAGCTCTTGCTCCTTAGAGGGTCCCTGGGCTCTGCTCTGGTTTGGGAATGGGATCTCCTCTTCCCCACTCTTTGTGGCTGAGATACCTGTGTGCACAGCCTGGGCTGTCCAGTATCACCCACCTCTCACCCCATGGCCAAAGGGTCCAGCTGCACCCATGTCTGTCTGTCTTTCCATCCATCCTTCCTCCCTCTCTCTCCCTTCCCAGGGCTAAGAATGCTCCACAGGGACCTCACTGCTGATATGTAGCCAAAGTAACAGACTTAATATAAGTAGATGTCTCCACCTGCCACAATTTTCACCTGCTGCTGGAGCTTTTCCACTCAACCAGTCTCCTCCTGCCTCCTCAGGACACCCTCATTAGGTCCTATCACTGCTGACCTGTGTGCTGGGGAGAGGGCTGGGTGGCTGTGGCAGGATGCAGAGCTGGTGAGAGGACACCTCGGGGGCTCTGCTCATCACTGTAATTGGGTCTGCAGTTGAAACCTCTGCTCTACCTGCAGAAAGCTCTCCAGGGCTGCCCACACGCAAGCCCTGAGGCTGCTGGGCTGTCCAGGCCGTGCTGTCATTACCTTGGCACTGAGGAGAAGGGGGGCAGCCAGAGATGAGGAGGACAATTCCATCCACAGAGTGCTCGTGGGCTTCCCAGCCCTGGGACCTCTGCCCACAGAGCAGAGTCCATGGGGCACCAACCATCCTCATCAGTGGAGGGGACTCCAGGTCTTCTGTGGGAACAGTATCCTTGGGAAGTGCACTGGGTGGGAGCCTGAGCTGAAGGAAGAGAGCAGAGCATGGGGAGTGCAGGATTCGGGCAGGAAGAGCAGGAGCATGAGGAAGATTTCAGCAGAAAGCAGTGAGCTTGGCCAGAAGCAGCAGCGCTGGAGTCTTTGCAGGCATGAGAAACATTCTTCTTCCCTCTTCTGGCCCAAAGCCCTTCGCAAGCAGCGATGCTCAGCTTCTCTAGAGCGGTTGCACAGTGACACCCAGAGGACAGGACCAGAGAGCCGTCACCATCCCACCCAGTCACCAGCACGGGAACACACACCAGAGCTCTGCAGAGCCACCCAGGGTCTGCTCAGAGAAGGCTCCCTGCCTGCAGCCTGCTTTGATGCTGGACACATCTCGCAGGGGCAGAATAAACAATTCATTTCTGCTCTAGAAATAAGGATTTCAGCATGGGAAAGGAGCAGGACTCATCTCCAGGAGGAGAAGTCAGCCCTCAGGCCCCATCAATGTTTATCTACAGCCAGGAATAAATACATTGGTATTTCCCTGTGTCCTTCAGAGACACAGTCCTGTCATTCAAGGTCTTGCAATGACAGGACAAGGGGCAGTGGGTTTAAACTGGCAGAAGGGAGATTTAGACTAGATGTTAGGAGGAAGTTCTTTACAGTGAGGTTGGTGAGACACTGGAACAGGTTGCCCAGGGAGGTTGTGGCTGCTCCCTCCCTGGAGGGGTTCAAGGCCAGGTTGGATGAGGCCTTGAGTGACCTGTGCTAGTGGGAGGTGTCCCTGCCTATGGCAGGGGGTTGGAACTAGATGAGCTTTGAGGTCCCTTCCAATCTTACCACTCTATGATTCTATGATACAAACCAGTCCCTGTTTCATTTGAGCTATTGCTGCACCATCCCAGTGCTCAGCCACAGACAGCCTTAGGAGCTGGGTTAGGAGAGGACAACAGCCAAGGAATGGAGTTAGGTAGTGTTTGGACTTGATCTTAAAGGTCTTCTCCACCCAAAATGATTCTGTGACTCTGTGACTAGAGATGAAAAGCCACTCCCTGGCTGCCTTTCTGCTGAGGCACCAAGTGTCTCCTTATTGATAAGAGGTTGGCACCCAAAGTGCCTCTGTTCTCCTGTACCTCCTTCCAGGGGATGCAGCAGGACGACCACCACCAGTAGTCACAGAATCACAGAATGGTAGGGGTTGGAAAGGACCTCCAGAGATCACTCAGTCCAACCCCCCTGCCAGAGCAGGGTCACCCAGGGACACATCCAAGCACTCATTATTAGGGTACAGTAGGGGAAAGACCCTTTGGAATGAGCCTTCCCAAACTGCTGCACCCATTCCTTTTAGAGCTGCAAAAATTGAAGCCCTATCCTGTTTTACTGACCCCCACCACTCTTTACTTCAGTTAACATTAGAGCAAATGAGATGTAGGAGCTTCTGTAGTCAAGAAAAACACAACAGCAGCAATTTAAAAGGGCAAAATTTAAAAAAATATATATATAACAACAAAGACTTTAGAGTTGCCTCTCAGGTTTACAAGGTGTTGTAAGTCTCATTGTAGTTAGTGCAGTGATCAATGCATTTCCCATTCCTAGTGAGTTCAGCTGGCCTAGAGAGGTGGGGGTCCCTCAAACAGAGGGCTCCAGGCTCAGTGTTCATTCCTTCCCCCACAGCTGAGTTCTGCTGGGGGGTTGCCAGAGGGTCATTGTTTTGTGCTGGTTGGTTTAAGCTCTTGCTCATCAATCCATGAGGTTGGTGTCCCTGGAGGTCACAGAGCCACATGAGGGGCAGGGGAGGAAATGGAGCTGTGTTTGGAGAAGTTCTCATTAACTTCTTGACAAGGAGAGTGGGACATGTGCCAGGCACAGCTGGTGGCACAAGCTGATTTTCACCCTTAAGGGTAGCTTCATGCCTCCTTGTTAAGATCCATGGGAAATTCCTTGAATCAGAGCCACACAATATCCCATTCCTGCTGGACACCCTGGGGGCTGTGCAACAGGTTCAGGACAGCCCAGCACAGGGGAGGGTGGCTGCCTCTGCCTCAAGAGAGTGAACACAGCACAGAGAAGGGTTTGAAGCACTGCCTTTGCTTCACATCTGGGTACAGCCAGTGCTCTGCTCTCCACTTGCTCAGAGGCTGGTGGCCTCAGTACCCCAGCATCAAAGGAGACCTGGAACTGCAGCTCAAGCTGCACTCAGAACAGCCTTTGCAAGCCACCTGAGTCCTTCACTGAAGCACAGCCCTTCACCCCAGCCAGGTAGGAAGGACAGAACATCAGAGAATCATGCAGTCATGAAGGCTGGAAAAGATCTCCAAGACCACTGAATCCAGCCAGAGATTAAGTCTGACCTTGACATGATGCCAAGAGTGTGCACACACAGGAGGCTGGCTGCAGGACTTGGCTGCAGGCTTCAGGAACTACAGTCAGGGATATCACCAGCCTCTAGTTCAAGAACACCAATTAAGTGGTAACAGTGACTCAAGCAGGTGTCATGAGGTGAGAAAAAAAAGAAGAGATTTTGGCTGCTGAGCTGCCTTCAAAAATCCCCAACCCCGAAGGCAGTCCCTGCTCCACCTGGCAGCAAATCCTGTACCTTGCCCCAGAGCCCCCCCAGAGGGGGTTGGAGGGGTGGCAGGGGTCGAGTGTTCTGTTTGTTCCTGGAAATGGTCTCAAACTGAGACTAAAAATAGACTAATGGAGCACAGATGGGATGAGATGGATCCCATGAAGGAAAATGTGTCAGTCCCTCCAAAACATCCCTGCTTCTGCTTCCAGTGGGAGGCTTGGCTCACCAGGCCAGCCCGTGGGATGGGCAAAGTGCAGCAGTTAGGGCAAGGAGAAGGCCAGAAGGAGGATGTTGTTGTGGAAGGAAAACAGCTCAAACAGAAAGCTAAGGGGATGGACTCTCCAGTTTCTGGTGCACACTCCCACATGGAACGGCTGCATCCATTAATGCTTTCTGCAGCAATCTGGACAGGAGACAGAGCTGGGAAGCAGAAACAGCTCGTGGATGACACAGGGGGAGGTTAATTGAATCCAGAAAAACCCAAAAGCACCTCTGAGAAGCCCGAGCCAGGGAAGTGGGTGGTGGGTTTGCAGCTGAACATCCGCTTCCATGAATGCACCCTGTGGCGCGCAGGCTTCGGCGAGCACAAAGCCCAGCTCCATGGTCCTGCAGGGAAGGGTGAGCTCACCAAGGAGAAAAAGAGCTGCTGGAACAACTGGGGCCATGTATCTTCCTGCAATGACAAGGACCACGTGTGAGCAAGGAGATGCTGTGTCTGGGTTTGGAAGTGAATAGCGTCAATGAGAAGATCTGGTTGCAGGAGATGTTCTCGGAGTATCTGGGTCTGCCAGTTACCCCCCACCCTCCCCCAGGGACAGGAGGAGTGGTCCCTCTGCCTGGCTGGGGATATTTGATGCTACTCTGATGAAGTTCTGGAGACCTTGCACACAAGCAAAAGGGACTGCATGGAGGGAAAGTCTGACTCTAGGTGCTGTTCCCTGTCCTGTCCTCAATGTCCTGGGCTGTGGGACCATGTCTGACCAGACTCATGGTCCTTGCAGCCCGTGTGCTCATGCTGGGACTGCTCCATTTATTCCATGGGGTGGTTGGAGAGTGCTAGGAGGAGCTGCAGTGTGAGGAACAGGATGCAGAAAATGCTGGGGTTTTCAGCAAGAGTGGGAAAGGGACCATAAGAGACAGCTTGGAAACTGCAAGAGATGGCCTGGTGCATCATGTAGCATGGGCTGGCAGTCTCTACCCACAGCTCAGGCACATGGAGTGGCCATGATCCACGAAACCAGACACACAGAAAAGGGCTGAGTGGGAGGGGTAAACGTGGGGTGGTGGGGAAAGAGCAAAAATAGGGCAGGAGCTCACTTTGGGGACTGTAACTCCAGTGGGGTCTCATCCTGTGCCCAGTGGGTTCAGCACCGCCTCCTCACTGGGAAGAACCCTCCAGCTGTGTTCCATCTGCCCAGCTGCAGCACTAAGGGCTGCCCAAGAGCTTCTACAGCACAAAGCTTGGCAAAGAGCACCCTCCAGCGGGCACTGGGAGGGCAGTGAGAGCCCCAAGCCTGCTGCTGGATCCACACTGGGCACAGGAGGAACCCTAGCATGGCAGGGACCTGGAGTGGGGGGTCCTGGGAGCAGCTGGAGCACAGCAGCTTCTGCCCAGACCCTGCACCCATCAGATTTTGCTCTGGCCAGATGCTGTCCATGGGGTGCGCGGGTTTGAGTTACCCCCATAGCTGTGGGCTCCAGATAGATGAGTGATCAGGGTGGAAGTTTGGTGTAGTAAGAGATCTCTGAAAAACACAAGTTTGGATGGTGAACCCATCCACATATTTGGATGCTGTTGGATGGTGAAGTCCCAGGCATTGGTCCCAGCTGGTGCTACTGCTCTGACCTTACAGCTTCTAAGAAGGCATTTGGAGTGGGAAACTCTGTAGAGAGCTGCTGGATCCTTACTCAGATCACCAGATGAGGTGAGAAGACACAAGGCAAAGGCTCTGAGCAGCTTGCTCTAGTTGCAGATGTCCATGCTAGCTGCACTGGGATTGGACCAGATGACCTTTGAAGGTTCCTTCCAGCCCAAACCAGTCTATGATTCTGTGATTCCATCACCTACTGCCCTGCCCTGGCAGCATGTGCATCACTTACTGTCAAGCCCTGGCAGTCATCCCCATGAGGGTCTGAGGGGGTTGGCCATGCCAGGGCAGGACCATGCACCCCAAGGTGTCCATCCCCATAGAGTCTGCAGCAGGACCCAGAGCTGGGTGGCTGCACAGCAGCTTGCAGGAGTCCCCAGCAAGCCCAAAAGCAGAGGAAATCCCAACCAGGGATGTAGGAGGCATCTGCCAAACATGTTCCCTTCCCTCCAGTTCAGCGTTACATCAGCTCGGGGTTGGGCTCCTGGATGTAGCTCCTGCTCCCTCCTCGCTGATCCCCTCGGCTGGGAACGAAGCAAGGGCCAGGCCAGCACTGACTCAGCCCCTGCCCCTGGAAGGGTTTCAAAGCTGAAAGCTACTGCCCAGTCTTCACTGCGGTGGGAGGCCCCGGGACAAGCTGGGGAGAAGGAGGAAGGTCATCTGCTAACCCCTACCAGCATCCTGCCACCCCCACCCCTGCCTCCTCACCAGCTAGTAAGGCTCAGCCAAAACCCAGCCACCCGAAACAGCATCACCCCAGGCCCTGCCGTGTCCCCTGCCTCCGAGGTGACGCCCGCTGCGGGGCGGAGCGAAGCCAGGGCAGAAGAATCATCTCCTGCAGCATCTGGTTGCAATCACTGTTTGCAGAACTGGCGACGCTCCTGCCCGGCCAGCAGCCAAGGGAGCTCTTTCCCACGGGATTCCAAGCTCATCGCTCCCTGTGCCGGGGTTCTGCACACCCCTTCCAGCGAGATGCATCCCTGGAGCATCCCCAGGGTATTCCTAGAGCATCCCTGGCTCCCGGATGTGCCCACACTGAGGCCTCCAGACCTGGTACAGAGCTGAGACTCTGCACCAAGGGGACATATCCCAGCATAGACATGGCGCCACACTGCTCCCACGCTGCTATTCCATGGGATTGCTCCCCAGGGGCTTGTCCAGCAGCTCCAAAGCTACATTCTCAGCTTCCAGCCCTCTCCGGCCCTGCTCTTAATGCATCGACATCAACATGGTGACCTCATGATGGCTCACTTCACAGCTACAGGGTTAGTTTGGTTTTCTAGCGCTAAATACTTGGGGAGGGCTTCAGGAAAACACCCTCCTTTAGGAAAAAAAAATAATAAAAGCCAGTTTGTAAGCAGCCAGCTTGTGATTTATTGAGGCTCTTGCACTGGGTAATCAGTTCACAGATCCCCTTGGTCCTGGAGTGGGTGGTCACTTGAGGACCTCTGCTTGCACCCACAGAGAGGTTGCTCAGAGTTCTCCTATTACTGAGAAAGGCTTGGAAATGGGGCCAAAAGCATACAGAAGGTGGAAGAAAAAGCCACTTCCTGGGCTCACTACGCCCAGAACTAAGTGCCAGCACCTGGGAGTAGGCTGAGGCAAACACCCCAGCACCTTGCTATGGCTGCTGTCACAAGGCAGAGCAGAAGGCAACCAAAGAGGAACCAGAAGAAAAGGGGATGCGTTCCTATTGGGCTGGGATGGACAGGCACCGGGAGGGAAGAGCTGGCACCAGGGGATGCCCGTGTTCTCCCGAATGAGCACTGGGAATGCAGAGCTGGCACCGGGGGATAACTGTGCTCTCACGAATGGACAGTAGGAGTACAGAGCTGGCAGTGGAGGATGTCAGTCCCCTCTTGACGGGAGTCCCGACGGGGGCCATCCCGGGACGTTCCCGCGGTAGCCCCCCGCGCACAGCGCCGAGTTCGGTTTGTCCCTCCCGGCTGCCGAGACACGGCCCCGGGCCCCGCCGTCGGCTCGAGCACCCNCGAACCCGAGCGGAGCCAAGCCGAACCTGGCTGAGCCGGGACAAGCCGAGCCCAGCCGAACTCAGAAGAGCCGAGACAAGCGCAGCTGAGCCCGGTCGAGCGGTGCCGAGCCCAGCCGGACCCAGCGGAGCGGTGCCGACCCGATCCATGCCGTTCTACAAGAGGAGCGTGGAGGCGCGGAGGGGCTCGGCGGTGCCCCTGGCCGAGTTGCGGGACGTTTGCAGCCGGGCGGCTCTCACCCTGCTCCGGCAGCTCGCCGACCTCTGCGGACACTCGCTCGCCCTTCTGGGAGACATCGAGGGTCACGTCGTGGCCCTGGGCCGCCGCACCGGGCGGCTGCACCGCCGGGCCGCCCGCCTCCAGGCCCTGCTGCGGAGCCGACCGCTGCGTGGGGCTGTCGCCGGGACAGGTAAGAGGGGTCTCGACCGGCCCCGGGGTGTCCTGCGACCCCCGGCCCCAGTATGAGCCGGGCTGCACCCTTTCCGAGGGTCTTGGCTCAGGAGGGACTCTGCCGCTTGTTCCGTCGCCATGGTCCTGCCTTGCGTGCCCCATATCCCCTTACCGGGATGGGTGACCCACGGTGGACTGAGGTATCTGCTCGGCAGTCCGACATGGCCAGGGAACAGGCAGCAATGCCACTGCGTGGTGAGAGTGGGTGGTGATGCCACTAGGATGCCCACCACACCTGAGGAACAGGTGGTGATGCCACCACGATGCCCAGAGAATGGGCAGCAATGTCACTGGGATGCCCAGGGAACAGGTGGTGATGCCATCATGACATCCAGGGAACGGATGGTGATGCCACCATGATGCCTTATTGGTAGCAGTAGCCATGGCATCATGTACTGGCTGTGGCATCGGGGTGACCCAGGGACAGCTCAGCAGCCTCTGGTGCCCTGTCCCGCCCGTCCTCTCTGGCATACAGCCACACTTCCCAGGCTGCCAGCCAAGCACAGGGCTCACGCTGCGTCCCCACTTACCGAGGCTATTCCATTCCAAGCTCCCCGGGAGTGCCAGGCTGCCTCCTCGGCTCCGCTACGCTCCGTGGGTGCTTCACCTTGCGCTGGGGGCAGGGACCGAGGTGGCCATCTCCGCGCTGGTCGCTGCAGCTCAGCGTCGAGCAGCTTCCCCCGGGTTTGTGTGGTCGCGTCCTCCAGCAGCGGTAGCAGCAGCAGCCTGGGCATTGCGCTGCCTGGCTCTCTCCTGGCAGCCTGCGCAGTTTGGTTTTGCCAGGATGGTTCCAGCCTTTCGTTTTGGCGCGGAGTCCTGTGCCGGGTCGGCAGCGGGCAGCTTGTTCCGGAGGAGCTCAGAATAAGCTGTTCGGGGAACTGTTGGTAGCAGTTTGTGTGAAGGCCTGGCGGGGCAGGAGGGGGTGCTGGTGGTGCACGCGTTCCCCGGCAGCGTTTCCCAGGCCCTGGCAAAGCGCTGGGTCCTGTGCTGGCTGCACCGCCCCTGCCAGCGCTGTCCCGGCTGCGGGAGCCGTGGGAAAGCCCTGCCGGGGCCTCGCAGCCGGATTCCCGGAGCCAGACACTCATCCTCGGCCTCCAGACCCCCTGCTCTGTGCAAGCTGCTGCCGTAAATCAGGGCAAGGAGAGGCTCCTGCTGTCCCCTGCATCGGCCGGTGCAGAGTGGAGGGGACAAGGAGGTGCCAGGGTCACTCAGGCTGAGCCACACACAGCAGCAGTGGCAGTGCCGGGACATCCAGTGTCATTTGTCACCGTACGTGCCGGACCCGTGTCTCCCGCAGGAAAAGCTGGATGACACGGTGACCAGATGGTCCCTTGCAGGCAGGTTGTCAATGCTCTCAGTGGCCGTGGTGGCTGCAGGAGGCAGGGGGATGGCATGGGGATGGTAGGGACAATGGTAGAGTGAGGAGGGTGGGAAGGCAGGAATAATGGCAGGGTGGGGAAGGAGGGAGTGGCAGGGATGATGGCAGTGTGGGGAAGAAGCAGATGGCAGGGATGATGGAAGTGTGGGGAGGATGGGGATGGCAGGGATGATGGCAGGGTGGGGAAGGAGGGGATGGCTGGGGGTCGGAGGTGTGGGGCTTGGCACTGAGCTGCAGGGTCTCAGGGGTGAGGAGCAAGTGATCAGCAATACCCCACTCAGAGGCTGGGGGTTTGTCTTCATTTCCATTTCTTGAAGGGGATCCAGTGGCAAAAATCACTTTGCTTCTTTTAAACCAGAATTAAGCCCCAATGTCTTGTCCCTGGGAGATGCAGGGGAAAGTCACCCAGGGCCATACATGCTCTGGTATAACTGTCATGCAGCCAGGTGATGTGTCACAGCTGACCTGAGCAGCCTGTAGGGACAGTGATGGGTCAGACCTGGAACGAGCAGAGGCCATCCTGGAGCCAGCACCAGCCCTGCTCTATGTAATCTTTGCTGGGCCAGGCTAGGCCCTTCCTTGCTGACACCTCACAATGGGTACCAGAGACTTCTTGGGGCTTTTCCAACAAGTGGGAGCTCTTCCCAAGGATGGTCCTCATTCTGCTTCAGCTCCCAAGTTTTGGAGTCTTCAGCTGGGTCAGGAGCCAGTGCTTGGCTTTGATTGAACAGGATTCAAAGGCATGGGTCTCTTCAGCAGTGAGGGAAGCCCCACAGCTGGGGAGCTCAAGTCACTGCTGTGCAGCAGGATGTGTCCATCCGTCTGTCTGTAGGCTGGTGGGAGCTTCTTTGTTTTCCTCATCAGGAGGAGGAGATGCTGGTGCTGAGCCATCTTAACTAGACCGTGCGTCTGCCAAGAAAGGTTGGGTCAGATAATCCTTGAGGTTTGTTCCAACCTGGGATTCTGTGATTCCATGATTGAGTCCATGATTCCACAACTGATTCCCTGACTCTGGCTAGCAGTGTGGCTGCAGCCAGAGGACCATGACAGCGAAGAGTGGCTGTGTGGCTGTTCCTAGCATGAGAGCAGAGCCAGGGCTGGCAGATTCCTCTGCTCTTATTCATCGTCCTTCGTGTGACAGCAGGGAGCTGGGCACATCCTGGGGCATGGAGACAAGGGGACCTGGAGTGGCACTGAACCCCACTCTCCTGCCAGTGCTTGGAGTCCTCTTGCAGCCCAGGAAAGCCCCCAGTGCTCCCTGGCTGTCACGCTGAGCCAGGACATAGCTCCGCAGGCAGTGGCTGGGTGACAGGAGACAGCACTCTCAGCTAATCCTGGTCCACTGGGACCCAGCAGCTCTGGAAATAAATCCCATCAAGGAAGAGGAGGATGGAGCCTGACGCCGGGAGCTATTTCATCTCATCCCCAAAGAGCTGTGGGGATGGAGCTCTGGAACGAGCCCTATGCTCTGCTGGCAGGAGGAGCTGTTGGCTGCTCTCATGTTCAGCAGGCTCTGACCTTCAGCCTTGTCTCTGGAACAGGCCATGAGACAGCATCAGCTGGCCCTGAGCTGTGTCCCTGTGCCACTTACCCGGCTCTCTCCTCATGGCTGGGTAAGGGCTGGCACAGGCATTTCCCCCAGATCCTGTCACTGGTTTTAAAGAAAGAACAAAGCTCTTGCTGGCCTGCTCAAGTGCCCTGCCAGGCTGGAGTGGCTGGGCTGACCCTCAGCCCCAGGCCAAAGCCACCTCTCCCAGTCATGACTCCCCTAGGAGTGCACTCATGTGAGCCTCCTGCATTCCGTGGCTTCATTCTGGGGGCCCTGCTCCGTCTGGCCATGCAGCCACCTTCACCAGCTGCTCTCCATGGGGTCACGGTCCTTCAGGTGAGGGCAGAGATGCCAAGAGCCAGAGCCATGGGGAAGGAGATGCCCCAAACCCAGGGGAGAAGAAGGGTCCATTTGGAGGGAGACGTGGCTTTGGTCCCTGCCTGGCAGAAAGGGACACTTGCCACGGGGCAGCTCGGCCATCAGAACAGGCTGTGACCAGTGTGGGGTGAAGGCTGCTTGCCCCCACGGCAATGATGAAGCAGTTTGTGGAGGTGCCCACCCTGCAAACCCAGTGATGTGGTGGGCTGTCAGGCTGAGCAGCCTTCCAGAAACCTCCCACATCTCCGAGGTCCTTTCTCTGCCGTTTTTTCCTGCCAGCAGTGACCTCAGCGTGGGAGGGGAGGCCGAGCTCCCCGAAAGCCCCGGGAAGCAGGCGGGAAGCGGGAAGCCAACCAAGGCTGGCTGGCTGCAGGGCCAGGGGAGGGGGAGCAGCAGCCGCACCCTCGCTCTTAACGGGATCCGTCTGCAGGAGCGCGGGTGGGTGGCTGTGATGCGCTTTGGCTGGCGGCCGGCGGCGGTGACGGGCCGAGGAGTGCTCTCCAAGGCACCATCCCCACCTCGCAGCGGTGTCCCTCTGCCGCTGGAGCTGCTGTAAGCAAACCTCAGCCCTGGCTGGCCTTCTGCCACCCTCAGTGATGGCAGCTCCCCCTGGCACACCCTGCCCACGGGTTCCTGATCGGGGGAGGGGGACATCTTGAGAGCCGGTGTTGAGGGTGGGATCTCCAGTTTGTTGTCAGGACCCCTCCCTCCTTGCTGGGGTTTTGCTAGAGATGGGATTCCTGCTGAGACGGACCCAAGCAAATCTTGCTTATAGTTGGAAAGGTTTCCATTCTTGGGTCACCTTTGGGAAAAATCTGTGTGGGAGCTGAGGCTCGTGGCTGGTGGCCTTTCCTGGGGAGCTGGGCTGTGGTCCCCGGGACAGCAGGTCCCTCAGGGCAGCAGGTCCTCAGGACTCCCATCACTCAGCAAGAAGTGCACAGAGGCCCAGAAGGAGGTGGCCACCAAGGGCTCGTGTGCCAACCTTGTGCATGCTGGGCACCTGCTGCTTTGCTCCTGATGGGCACTGAGAAGACACTGGGACCTACCAGAGACTTCTCCCAACTGCTTAGGAGTCCAGCAGCCTGTGCTCCCTGGGTATCTTGTGCCCAGCACCCCACAGCCGCTGGGGGCTATTCGCTGGCAGCACAAAGCCTGGATTGAGTAAGAGCTGGCACAGCACTGAATGGGCAGAGTTCACTGGTGGGGAGAATAAGCTCTTCTACTCACCATGCCAGCATCTCTGCCACCCTCCTCCTGCACTCCTATCTGGCAGTGAAGACAACTGCCCAGAAAGATGCCACTGGCAGGGGAAGAGGCTGGTGCTTTGGGTGCTGGCAGCAGCATGCAAGGGGCTCTGGGTGAGTACCCAGTGGCATGGTGGGGTGGTGGATCCCAGCACGGCAGCCTGGCATGGTGCCATGCCTGGCAGGTGGACACGGTTTTGGGAGCATCAGTGGAGACAGTGGGGAAAGGCTGAGTATGGTAGGGACCAGCAGCAGGTCATTGGGTCCTTGAGTTAGTGAGGGCAGCTCAGAGCAGCCTGTGGAAGGAGCTGGTTCCCAGCAATGGCTGGTGGTGGAAATTTGCCATCTCCAGCTTGGGCCCTGCCTCCGTGTCCCCATGGCCAGGCAGGAGGATGGGGACAGCAAGACACCCTGTGCCACTGGCACAGGGCCCACACCATCCTCACATGTGTGCTGTGTGCTGGAGCAAGGTTAGTCAGAGGCTCTGAGAGCTGGAATGCCCCTGCTGTGAAATCAGGCTGAGAGTTGGGATTGTCGAGCCTGGAAAAGAGGAGGCTCCAGGGAGACCTCGTGGTGGCCTTTCAGGACTTCAGAGGGCTGATCAGAAAGCTGGGGACAGATTTTTTGAGCAGGGCCTGTTGTAACAAGACAGGGGGTGATGATTTGAACTCAAAGAGAGAGATTCGGACTGGAGAGAATGGAGAAATGTTTGACACTGAGGGTGGTGAAAGCCTGTCCCAGGTTGCCAGAGAGGTGGTAGCTGTCCCATCCCTGGCACCATTGCAGGTTAGGTTGTTTGTGGCTCTGAGCAGCCTCCTCTAGTTGCAGATGTCCCTGCTGGCTGCAGGGGGTTGGACTGGATGAGCTTCGAAGGTTTCTTCAGCCCAAACTAGTCTGGGATTCCATGACTGTGTCAAAGGGTGCACACATGGGCCTGTTGCAGACAAGGGGCTCCTGGGCACATGGTGGGTGCTGGCATCTGTGCCACCAGTGCCCCACTCTAGCTGCACTGAGGAGCCTCGGCTGGTCCATGGCTCCTGTGGTCTGCAATCCCAAAGGAAAGGGGTTCCTGCTCATCTCCCTGGGCAGGGCTACCTATACAGCCAGGTGGAGGGAGGAGGTCTCCCTGTGCAGATCCAGGTCCTGCATGCACCCTGGGCTGGTGCTGGAGAGACTTCTCAGGGTCTTACCCCTCCCACAGCTGCAGCTGGCAGCCAGCAGCCTCCTGGGTGGTCTCGGCTGTCTCCAGCGGTGCGTGGGCTGCTGGGGCCACCTGTGAGGGGCTGCCTGCGTGGGACCAAGCCAGGTGCCCTGCCTTGGCATGGGTCTGGATGACTGTCTCCCTCAAGGCCATGGGGTGCTGCTGGCCCTGGGGAGACTGAGTGCCTGCTGCCCAGCAAGCCTGGGGCTGCTGGCTTTGGGAAAGAGCTGCTGGGAGGTGGGGATCATGGAATCACAGAATATTTGCGCTGTAAGAGACCTTTCAGATCATGATACCCAACTCTTACCCCAGCACTGCCAGGTCACCAGCAAACCATGTCCCTCAGCATGACATCTTCATGGCTTTGAAGCCCCCCCCCCCAGGGATGGGGACTCCACCACTGTCCTGGACAGCCTGGGACAGGCCTAGACAACTCTTATGAGGGAGAAATTGTTCCTTGTGTCCAACCTAAACCTCTCCTACGGCCACTTGAGGCCATTTCCTCTTAGTCCTGTTAGTTATTCCTTGGGAGAAGAGACCAACCCCAACCTGGCTCCAACCTCCTTTTGGGAAATGAGAGCTAGCCAGAAGGTCTCCCCTCAGCCTCTGAGGGGAACTGAACACCCCCAGTTCCCTCAGTTGCTCCTCACCAGCACTGTTCTCCAGACCCTTCACCAGCTTCTTTGCCCTTCTCTGGACTCACTGCAGCTCATCCCACTGAATCTCTTTTTTTGGAGAATTCTCCAGCTCATTCTATTGCTAGGAGAGAAACCTGCCGGCTGTGGGCAGCAGTGGGACGTAGCCACAAGCTGAGCTGATTGGCAGGTACCCAAGTGGGCTCGGGTAGAGGGGCATCTGAGCTCCTCTGAAGCAGCTGGGATATTGCTGGTGGGG
The DNA here is from genome assembly GCA_013399055.1 of Ramphastos sulfuratus. Lineage (NCBI taxonomy): Eukaryota > Metazoa > Chordata > Aves > Piciformes > Ramphastidae > Ramphastos > Ramphastos sulfuratus. The sequence continues at coordinate 209,515 of WBNM01016695.1, read as the reverse complement.
AGAGGTTGGTGGATTGTCTTCATCTCGGTTGCTGCTTGGCAGGTTAGGGTCAGAGACGATGATGTCTGGCTGTAGGAAGTCGAGTGGCGGCAGTGGGACAGAGCTGCTTTTGCTGCCTCGGGTCCTCCAGACCCTCCCTCACCATCAGGGCTGGGGCAGCAGCTCCACCTCGTGCCAGACAGAGCCCCACGCACAGGCGGTTGGTGGGAGCATATCAGCTCTTTCTCCCAGGGCTGCCACGTGTCTCAGCTGTGGCAGGCTTGCCGGGCACCTTCACCCTCTGCTGCCTCACAGGCAGCTGGGCAGCATCCTGGGCACAGCAGATCTGTTCTTGCCTCGTGAGCATGCACAGCCTTCCCAAATGTGCCCAGCTTGCTGCCCAAGCGACAGGGCTGCATGCCCAGGAATCGTTTGGCAGAGTTGGCAGACGGGCAGGAGCTGCCAGAGCATCTCCTGAAGTGGCAGGAAAAGGCTGATGGGGATTTTCTGCTGCAGCAAGCAGAGCAGGCACCAAGCGGGGCCAACACATGCATGAGCTGGCAGTGGGTGCCTAGGGACAAGAGATGGCTGTGGTGACATCTGCCTGCTGGCCCCGGGGCTCTGCTTACCCCATGGCAGGCATGGCAGGAGGTACAGGCAGGGTGGCAGGACACCTCAGCTGCCCCACAGATCACCCTGCTACCTCAGGGGCCTCCATGGGCTGGGGTGGGCAGGAAGGGTCAGGCTGGTTGTTTGTGCCAAGCCAAGCTGCCTGTCTCTGTCTTGGTGATGGTCTTCTAAAGCCCCTTGGCCTGCCCATGCCTCAGGCTGGCACTCTTGCCGCTGTTTTGGGGAGCACTGTGGGGCTGCCCTCTCCCCACAGATGGGCATGGAGGGCTGCTCCAGACACTCCAGACTGGAGTACAGAGCAATGCCCTTCAACCTGTTGCCCAGCCCCTGGCAGCAGCAGGAGAGGGGAGGCTGGTGCTGCCCATGGCATGGCCCAGCAGCAAGGGTGGTGGGGTGGCATCTCCTCGGGGGTCACACTGCTCGTCATGACTCCCAGGAGCTGTCGGAGGGCTGCAGGCAGCTGGCAGCCATGCCATGCGGGCGGGTTGGCAGGACACTGCTCAGTGCAGCTCGCAGCAGGCCTGTGTAGCTGCGACTTTAAGAAGGGCCTGGGCTGGGTGGGAGAAGCTTTTCCATCCAGCCCTTCTCCAGCAAACCTGGAGCCAGTTAGCGGCAGCCAGCGGCAGAGTTGGCGCTGCAGCCGTTTCCCTGCTGCCGCCTGCCAGCTCGCCCCATGGGTGCCTGTGGGGGCTTGGAGAGGCTGCTGGGCACGGGGTAACCTCTGATCCTAGTCAAGGGAGGAAGAGGAGGAGGCGGAGCTGGGTATGTAGAAGTTTTGTCCTTCTCGTCCCTGACGGACTGCCAGCCCTGCTCTGGGGCAAGGGCTGGGAGCTTGATGAGTGCATGGCATGGGGTGGGCAGCTGTCTCCAAAGGTGGTGGGTGCTGGCAGTGGGCAGCCCCAAGGTGCCTACACAGCCAGGGATGGCCGAGCCACCAGCTTCGCTCCTTCTGTGCTGGGCAATGGGGATGATGGTATGGGGCTGTTTGGGCACCTCGTCACATGCCATCTGAGGGCCTATCCATGGTCACAGCAGGTAGAACCCCATGGGGGTATGCAGTGGCCTCTGTTCCCTGGGCAGTGCACATGCCCAGCCATAGGGCTGGATGTGTCCTTTCTCTTCCCACCACTCAGGCTGGGACAGAAGGCAGCCCCAAGGAGCCCAGCAGGGTGGGCAGAGGTGCTGGGGGACCTGGTCATGTAGGGGGTGATGCCATTGCCACACCTGGCACCCCATGTCTCACCTGGTGGGCTCTTTAATGACAAGGACCGGTGATGGTATTGCACCACGTCTGTGTTGGCACAGATGTTTTGGGGTGCAATCAGCTGTCCTGAGCCAGGGGAAGCTCTTGGGTGGCTGGGGGTGCAGGTGGTTGGGGTGACCATGGACAGGTCCCCTTGGGCTCAATCTCTGCGTGGGCATCAGAGGTCTCACAGGTTGTCTGTGCTGGTGGCACGATGATCATCACCAGAGGACTGCGTTGCTGAGCCCACCCTGGTTTCCCTCCCCTGAGCAGCTGAGGGGGGACAGGGATGGTGTGCAGAGCTGCTCTCCTGAGCCTGGCAAAGAGCCTGGCTGTGGCACAGCCGTAAACCAGCTGGGCACCGTGATGCCGAGCTCTGGGGCTTGGGCACACTGATGTAGCCCCTTGCTTCCCCAGTATGCCCACCCTAAAGCTGCTGGGACGTGGCTGCTCGGTGGGTGCCAGGGTGCTGGTCCCTGATGAGCACACCCAGAGCACGGGGGGCACTGCGGGCGATGCCCTGTCCTTGGAAGCACGGGTCACGCCGCTGGCACTCCCGGCACGTGGGCCAAGGAAATAGGTTATACACAGGAGGAATCCCAGGAATGCAGAACCCGGAGGGGACGCGAGGTGGCATGGCAGCTCCAGCCCAGCTTTGGCAGCTCTAGCCCAGCCCTTCATGGGCTGCTGGCAACTCCCCTGCCAGCGCCTGACTGGGGCGGCTCGGTGGGGCAGGAGGTTACTTTCGGTGGGGTACTAGAGGCGCTGCCAGACACAGAGTTTGGGAGTCTTCCAGCTCAGCTGGGACCATGCCCATGGTTGTGCCCCATCTGGCACCCCCTCACTGGGACATGGGACCTCCTGGCCAGGATAGGAGACCTCCCCCGGGCTGGGATGTGGGACCTCTGGGAGGGATGGGGTGCTGCCGGCTCTGAGCAGTGCCTGTGTGGGGCTGACAGCCCTGGCCCCACTCAGCAGCCGTGGCCCAGCCCAGGCCGTTGTTCTGCAGTGAGCTCATCAGCCTGGCTGTGCTGTGGAACGTGCTCTCTTGGCCGGAAAGTAACCAGCTGGTCCCTGCAGCCAGTGCTCGTGGTGCTCCAGAGGAGCTGCGGCCTTCTCTGCTCCCCTGGGAATGGGGAGCTGAGCTGTCCCCCATGCCAACGGCCAGACAGAGCCACCAGCATGGGCTTCTCCCCAGCTCTATGCTTGCAGCAGACAGTCAGGACATTTTGGGGTGCTCCTGGCCACATGTGTGCTCCTGCCTTCCCAGGCCACATCAGTGTGGACTCTGCTGCTTGGGGTGAGGAGTTTGGGGTGAAGAGCAGCTCACTGAGCTCCCTAGGACAAGGCGTAGAAAGAATCATGATGTTGGATTGTGGACCCCACAACCCACAGCAGGGCTGTTGGCAGTGGTGCAACTGCATCTGGTTGAAAAGGACCTGGGAACGTAGGTCAACAGTAGCTGAAGATGAGCCAGTGTGTGCCCAGGTGGCCAAGAAGGCCACCAGCAGCCTGGCTTGGATCAGCAATGGTGTGGCCAGCAGGACCAGGACAGGGATTGTCCTCTTGTACTCAGCACTGATGAGGCCACATCTTAAATCCTGGGTTCAGCTTTGAGCCTCTCACTCCAAGGAGGGCATTGAGGGGCTAGAGAGGGTCCAGTGCAGGACCACAAAGCTGGTGAAGGGTCTGAAGAACAGGGCTGGTGAGGAGCAGCTGAAGGAACTGGGGGTGTTTAGTCCCAAGAAGAGGAGCCTGAAGGGAGATCTTCTGGCTCTCTACAGTTCCCTGAAAGGAGGTTGGAGCCAGGGGGCGGTTGGTCTCTTCTCCCAAGGAGCAAGTGACAGGACAAGAGGATATGGCCTCAAGTGGCCCTAGGAGAAGTTTAGGTTGGACATGAGGAACAATTTTTCCCTTGAGGGTTGTCCAGGCCTGTCCCAGGCCGCCAAGGGCAGTGGTGGAGTCCCCATCCCTGGGGTCTGGGAGGGGTTCATAGCCATGGAGATGTGGTGCTAAGGGACATGTTTTGGTGGTGACCTGGCAGTGCTGGGGTAAGAGTTGGACTCTGTGATCTGAAAGGTCGCTTACAACCCAAATGTTCTGTGGTTCCATGGCTCTATGGCACCACATGCCTTGGCTTGGCTGGGGGCTCCTTGGAGGCAGCATTTTCTGGGTGGTGTTCCTGCAGACCCCCCCAGGCTCACCTTCATCTTCCCTGAGAACATGTGGAGCCCGGGGGGAGGTGAACGCACACCCACGCTGCCCACAGCCCCAGCAGAGGCAGTCCCCATGAGCCAGGGCACTGCTGCAGCCCTGCCCAGCGTGGGGGCACAGCATGGGGGCACGGCATGGAGCCGGGGGTGCCAGTATGGTGCCCCCGCAGCGCTGCGGCTGTCACACCCACCCACTGCCACATCAGTCACACACCCGCTCCTCACACCGAGTACTGATCCAATTTGTGGCTGTTTCCATAACAACCTCCCGGCGCTTTCTGGGCCTTTCTGTGGCTGCCTGGATCTGCTCTGGCCTGGCAGGGCTGGCTCAGGCTGGGCTGAGTGCCGCTGGGCACAGCTGGCACAGGGTGCAGGGGGCTGCTCACTTGCTGCAGCCCAGGGCACACTGAGCCCAGTTTCCCCCAGTCAAGGAGTGGTTCCTTCCCCATCAGGGGGTTATGGGGCTGGGGTAGAAGGACTCTAAGGGCAGTGGCTGATCCAGGTGTGTGGCCTTCTTTTGGGGGTCCCCTAGTGCCAGCTTTGTGTGGATAGAGCACTGCCCGAGATGCACAGTGCCAGGGATGGGGTCTGGAGGTGCTGGCAGCCAGAAACACCACCCCCCCGTTTGTCCTACCAGACACCCCAACACTCCCCGGCCTGGCTCCTGCAGTGTCTCGTGGCTGTCACACAAGCTTCCCCATGGGATGCCACCCCCAAAAGATCACCCTGCATCTCCTGTCCCCCATCTGCTCCCTGCCTCCATCCATCTCCATGCCCACCCTCCTACCTCACAGAGCCTACCCAGGATCCCCACAGCATCAAGACCCCTCTGACCCATTTTCAACCCCTGGATGATGCTGAAGTCTTGGTGCCACTCAGTCCCATCACCCTGTGGGGGCTGCTCAGCCCCAAGACCCCCGCATCCAGCCCCACACCACTGCCCAGTCCTGGTGCCCACCACTCCATCACTCATGCCCAGTCCCAGTCTCCCCCTCACGTGCCTCCAGCCCCAATGCTCCCCACCCAGCCTCATCACCCTGGAACTTCCCAGTCTCCACCCATCCACCCACAGCCCCAGGACCTCCAACCCAGTCCTGGCCCCATCACCTCATGAGCACTGCCCAGTTTCAGTGCCCCCACATTAACCTTCATCCCCAGAGCCTCATGCCCAGACCCATTGCCCTGCGGGGCTGCCCGATCCCAATGCCCCAGCGTCCACCCCCGGTCACGGTGACCCCCAATCCGATTCCGGTGTCCCCCCATTCCCGGTATCCCCCATTCATTCCTGGTTTCCCCTCATCCAGTCCCTGTGCCCCCTCATCCACACCCACCCGGTACTCTCCATCCACCCCCGGCCCCAGGGGTTGCCCAGCCCCTTGCCGCCCCCAGCCCGGTTCCCTCCCCGCCGCCGCCATTGGGCTCGGGCTCTTTGGCTCCGGC